>JAJHUR010130448.1:0-11866 GCA_027495735.1 Lutjanus campechanus | reverse complement strand
CCTCTGTCTCTCAGGTGTGTGTGTTCAGTGTGTCTCACCTGTCCTCTGTCTCTCAGGTGTGTGTGTGTGTGTGTGTTCAGTGTGTCTCACCTGTCCTCTGTCTCTCAGGTGTGTGTGTGTGTGTGTTCAGTGTGTCTCACCTGTCCTCTGTCTCTCAGGTGTGTGTGTGTGTCTTCAGTGTGTCTCACCTGCCCTCTGTCTCTCAGGTGTGTGTGTTCAGTGTGTCTCACCTGTCCTCTGTCTCTCAGGTGTGTGTGTGTGTCTTCAGTGTGTCTCACCTGTCCTCTGTCTCTCAGGTGTGTGTGTGTGTGTTCAGTGTGTCTCACCTGTCCTCTGTCTCTCAGGTGTGTGTGTGTGTGTGTGTGTGTTCAGTGTGTCTCACCTGTCCTCTGTCTCTCAGGTGTGTGTGTGTCTTCAGTGTGTCTCACCTGTCCTCTGTCTCTCAGGTGTGTGTGTGTGTGTGTGTTCAGTGTGTCTCACCTGTCCTCTGTCTCTCAGGTGTGTGATGGCGGAGCTCCAGCTCCTCTTCAAACTCTCTGATTGTTCTTTCAAAATGTCCAAAAATGTCCTCGAGCGCCGCCGCGAGCCGCTGCTCCACCACAACCTTCAGACTCTGCAGCTTCATCCTCATCTTCATCTTCATCACACTAACGGGACGGACACGCGGATCGATACTGTTATCGATGAAGGTTTGTGACTCCGCTGCTCAACGCGGAACAAAACACGAGCCAATACCAGCGAAGACTTCCGGGTCACATTTCAAAATAAAAGCCTCATCGGTGACGGAGCTGCGGTTCGTCTTTAAACTAGCAAGAAATTAAATATATGAATATAAACACAGCGAGCGAAATATAAAAGAACAATTATAACCATTTTCTTTTATTTTCATTTAATTTTCATTTTTACTTATTTTTGTATATTTATTTATAATTGTTTTAAAACGTAGTTATTTATCTTTTTAAATATATTTTCTCCTATAAATTCTTTTTTAAATTATTTATTTGATTTTATATAATGTATATTTAAATCCTTTTATTTTAAATTCAAATATAAGAATATAAAAATACAAAACATAAAGTAACACGAGACAATAACAATATTCACTTTCAATAAATCACACAACAGCAGTGGATGGAAAACAGATGAAACATCCCCACAGTAAGTCACAATTATGAGAAATAAAGTCTATAATTATGACCTTTTTCTAATAACTTTTGATCATAATTACATGAATAAAAACACACCTGTGGAGAAAAAAGAGGAAAATGTGAAACCTGAGCTGGAATATTTAATTTACCTGATAAACAAGAGACAGACAAGTTTATTTTATTTTATTTTATTTTCTGAATTATAAAAGTAAGATAACTGTTACAGTTCAGTTCAGTTTTGTCCTCGATGTCCAACATGTCCTCTCCTGAAAACACAGACTTGCCTTCATGATTAAATTAAACTAAGATTTTCTTTAGTCGAATCAAATGTCGCCGTCCTACATGAATATTTAATGATTCATCCTTTGTTTTTTTTACAGTGTAGTGCGTCACACTGAGCGTGTTTTATTCTTCATCATCTGTGATGTGAAAACATCAGATTGTTTCAGTCAGAAATTCAAAGTGTGCGTCCTCCTGTAGTTCAGATATAAAATATATAAAATATTTACCTTCATGACGCTGATGAGCTTCAGTCTGTTAGTTAAATATAAACATGTAACGTGTTAAATTTTTTATCTGATCACAGATCAAATTAATTTAACTTGATGATTAAATAATTAACGGCGGATTATTGATCATAATTGTCTTTTTTTTTTTAAAGGAATCAGTAATGAATGAGCAGCTTGTGAGAACTGATCGATTCTGTAGAACTGATCCGTCCATTAGAATAAGTATTGATCTGACTGAAAACAGAGTGATAATCTGAACAGTCCAAACTGTAGAAACCACCGCCAAAAATTTAATATCTCATAAATAAAAGACATGACGGAGTCAAATGAAAGTTTTTGTTGTTGTTGTTGTTTGTTTTCTGTATTTTTATTTTCCATAAAAACAACAATCCACTTTTTACAACCATCATCACAATAATATCAACAAATATAGAAAATACAACTATCATTGAAATAAAACTGTTTAATAACAAGAAAAATGTAAAATAAACATAATGAAGTCAAATGAAAGAGCTGCAGGAGTGAACGAGCTCCACAAGATGGCGCTGATCAGACGGTTTAACCACAGAAGAAGAAGAAGAAGAAGCACTTCCGCCATCACCGTCTCTCTTTGTTTGACCCTTTTCTTCACAAAGTGTCTCATCAGTGAGTCTCCATCGAGGACCGGAGTGTGTTTGTCTGTCTCATCGTGTCAAAAATGTCTAAAGTGGAGATGCTGAGAGCGTTGGTGAAGCAGCGACTAACTGCGGCTGCTGAAGACATATTTGGTCTGTTTGAAAGAACGATAGCAGAGTACGAGGAGACACTTTGTCGTTCAAAAGAGGAGAACGAGCGACAACGGAGACTACTGGACGCTGTTTTCAACCCTCAACTTCGGTTACACAGAGCAGGTTTGGAGCCACACTCACTCACTGATCACACACTGATCACTGATCGATCAGCTCTGATCACACACTGATCACTGATCGATCAGCTCTGATCACATACTGATCACTACTCACACTCTGGATCTACTGACAGCAAACAGCAGAGCGCCTCTATTCTCCACTTTACGGTAACTGAACCACTCAGTGTGACAGGAAACAGGCTGCCACACTGTTTACTGACTGTTTACTGTTTACTGACTGTTTACTGACTGTTTAGTGTTTACTGACTGTTATCATTACTGAACTGCCTCGAACACACGCTGGATACTACATCCGGATTTCAAAATAAAAGAAACACGTTTCATCTGTTGAATGCTGGTGCTTGATAATAAACCATCAGAGAAAGAACTGAAGTCCAGAATCATAAACATAAAAAAGAAAGAAAAAAATCTGTTTCAATATTAAAAGTTGTCCAGTGTTTCAGATGAAGAGGACTGAATGTACAAAATATTCACAGTATAAAGAGAAATGTGCAGCGATAGTAATAAAATTAGTAATTTATCAATTAAAATTATTTAAAGAAAAAGTTATTAACTTCCATTATATCATTATTATTTTATGAGCTTACATGAGGAACAATTAAACAAAAATTGATCAAAATGACAAACTGACATTTTAAATTAAATATTGCCGTATTTCAGAAACGTATAAACACCTTGTTTTAAATGAAAATGAGAAGAATGATGTAAAAATTAGAATTCCTTCAAATACTGCAAATCACTTTGCAATTTCGATATCAGTCAAGATCAATTATTGTAACTAGACATTTTCTTTTAAACTGTAATATGTGATATGATTAGTGTGACTGATATTGTTGCATCACAATTTAAATTTACATTAAAAGAAACCCTGTTAAAATCGTGATGATGTCATCTGTTGGTGTCTGAACCAAACAAACGTTTTTCTTTTAGTCTGGAGAAAAAGATTTTAAGACTACAGCTCCTCATTAAAATCCAGTTTTCTAACACATTTGTCCTTTTTCAAAAAAAATAAAGAAATTTTAAATCATAAACTAAATATATACGACTTAAATTATATATAAATTATAGATTGAATTCTGTAGTAAGGCCGGCGCCCCTGTAGCTCTGCTGGTGGAGCGGATCAATCTGTTCATTAGTATGAGATCAGTCAAGTTTGGTCCATCTTCCATCCCGACTCTTTGAAGATCAGTGAAAAACCTGTCATGATAGTGAAATTTCATATTGGTCGATGTCAATAATTATTGATCTTGAAGGTCTTGTTGTTTACTAAGCAGCTGAGGCGATAACTCGATATTGTGACAGTGTTGTTGGTGTGACTGTGGGTGATTTCACAAAATATTAACACAATGAGATTCTTTGATAGTTTCAGTAGGAGAATAATACAACAGCTGGAACAATCTGGTGAGTTCAGAAAGTTTCACCACTTCACTGCTGTAAAGCCGCCTTTAAAACCAGGAAACGACCACACTTATACCACATCACGATATAATGACACCCAAAATGTATCACGATATCTGGTCTCATATCACGATATAATATCGATATATTGCCCAGCCAGCTCTGGACCTTCTTTTCTTTTCCATCCTTGTGGTTTGTTTGAGTTGACCTGACTCTGTTGCGACAGCCCTTTAGTCTTCCCTGGACTCTAACTGCTCTATTCTCAGTAGTCACTGGTTTCCCAGAAAGTTTAGTTCACAGGACTTAAATTATGTAAAAAGTCAGGCCAGAGATGCCTGGTGCAGGAGTATGCTGTGATCTGTGGTATCAAATGCTGCACTGAGATCCAGTTACAGAAGCACTGAGGTGTAATTTGAGTTCTCACTAAATAAAATGTTGTTTACCATTTTGCACTTTCAGTGAAATGACTGGCGCTGAAACTTGAAAAGTCTTTTTTTGTACGTATGAAAATAAATGTCAGAGACATCGAGAGTGTTTGTCCATGAGTCCACTGCAGACAGGTACCATGAACACTCTGATATAGAGAGCTGACGACATGATGTCACTTCCTTTCTATCCTCTGTTCCACTACTTTCTGTAGCTCAGCACAGTCTCTCATTTTTTTTCACTGTTTGCTGCAGATGTCCAGCAGCTGAGTAAGGAAGAGGTTCCCACTGAGCAACAGGAGAAGAGCACAGGTGTGGACCGGGGGGACACGGAGCCCCCGCGTATTAAAGAGGAACAGGAGGAAGTCTTGACCAGTCAGGAGGGAGAGCAGCTTCAGAGGCAGGAGGAGGCTGATATCACCAAGTTCACATTCACTCCTGTCCCTGTGAAGAGTGAAGAAGAAGAAGATGATGATGATAAGGAGAAATCTCAGACCTCACAGCTTCATCAAAGACTAACTGAACAGATGGAAACAGGAGTAGATGGAGAGGACTGTGGAGGACCAGGACCAGGACCAGCCAGGAACTCGCATCCAGATACACATTTGACACCAAATACTGAAGACAAAACTGAAGACCGTTTTAAACCGGCGAATAAAGTCAGTGACGGTGAGAAGGCCTGGGAGGCACATATAAACTTTATTAAAAATAATGGATATAATTCTAATGAGAAAGTATTTCCCTGCTTTGTGTGTGGTAAACAATTTAGCCAAAACTCAAACCTGAAGACGCATATGAGAATTCACACAGGAGAGAAACCATTCAGCTGCTCATTTTGTGGTAAAAAATTTGCCCAGAAGGCAACGCTGCAGAACCATGTGAAATGCCACACAGGAGAAAAACCTTACAGCTGTTCACTTTGTGACAGATGTTTTTCACGTTCTGAACATTTACAGCTACACATGAGAACCCACACAGGAGAGAAACCATTCAGCTGCAACATTTGTGGCGAGAGATTCACTTGGCGTCATCAGATCATAAATCACAAGTGTGGTGGTGAGTCCTCACAGCTTCCTGGACTCTGGACCAATCAGGAGGGAGAGCAGCTTCAAGGGATGGAGGAGGCTTATACTGCCAAGTTCCCATTCACCCCTGTTCCTGTGAAGAGTGAAGATGATGATGCACAGAAACCTCAGACCTCACAGCTTCATCAAAGACTAACTGAACAGATGGAACCAGAAGCTGATGGAGAGGACTGTGGAGGACCAGAACCAGCCAGGACCTCCAATCTAGATACACATTTAACGCCTGATTCTGAAGACTGTTATGATGATAATAATATCAGGGAAGCCCACTTAGGTTTAAACTTCATGAATAATGATGAATATAATTCTTGTGAGAAGCTATTTAGCTGCTTTGTGTGCGGGAAACAGTTTAACCAAAATTCAAATCTGAAAACACACATGCGAACGCACACAGGAGAGAAACCATTCACCTGCTCAGTTTGTGGTAAAAAATTTGCTCAGAAGGCACATCTGCAGAACCACTTTAGATGCCACACGGGAGAAAAACCCTTCAGCTGTTCACTTTGTGATAAATGTTTTTCACGGTATGAACATTTACAGCTACACATGAGAACCCACACAGGAGAGAAACCATTCAGCTGCAACCTTTGTGATGAAAGATTTAGTTGGCGTCATCAAATCAAAAATCACAAGTGTGGCGGTGAGTCCTCACAGCTTCATGAACTCTGGACCAATCAGGAGGGAGAGCAGCTTCAAGGGCTGGAGGAAGGTGATGTCACCAAGTTCACATTCACTCCTGTCCCTGTGAAGAGTGAAGATGATGATGAAGAGAAACCTCAGACCTCACAGCTTCATCAAAGACTAACTGAACAAATGAAAACAGAAACGGGACCAGAACCAGCCAGGACCTCCAATCCAGATAGGTTTGAGTCACAAGGTCCAACTTGGAACTCATTCATTGGACAGTTCTGGTGATGTCACGCAGTTGTTGATACTAAAGTCTTAATAGTCTTAATACACATGTACATTAGGGATGCCCCGATCAGGTTTGTCTGCTGCCAGTACCGATCTCACAATATTGATGAGCCATATCGTCCAAAACGATCATTTTTTGTTTTGTTATAGCAGCATTTTATCTTAGTTTGAAATTAAGCCAAACCAGTAATTCCACATTTATGTAACTCAGCCACTCCTGAGTAAAACATAAAAAATATCCCATGATGGAAATGTGCATATGCAGTCAGTGAGTTTTCCACAACACATTTCTGCAAATGTTTCACAGTAAAAGCCTCATTAAGAAATTACACTAGATGCTTTTAACTTGATTGAAACTTGAAACATGCAGGAAGAGATGAATATGTATTAACAGCATAATGCAGTAACTGTAACAGGGTGAACAGGAGCAGATCAAAACCAGGCTTTGTACTTTTGCTTCATTACTGGACTGAGAAACTATCTGGGAGTGGCTCCTCTTCCACAGAGGCCATGTTGAACCGCCATGTTTCTACACGAGCCTAGAACAGACAAACCAAACACTCCAGATACAGACTTTTGCATTTTGCTTGAGTTTTGTGGCCAGCGTAAGTTCTCCAACACGCTTGGAAGGGGAGAGTGAGGTGTTTGGAATCTACAGACTTACCACTAGATGGCACTACTTTGTGCACACACGTCCTTTGACTCTCCAGAAATGGATTTCACAAACTAGTTAGCAACTTATTCAAATCAAATCAAATTTTATTTATATAGCGCCAATTCACAACAAAGTTGTCTCAAGACACTTTACATATATTGTGAATACGCTGTTTGTTTTCCCCGCACATCTTTACACACAGACTGTTGTTGCTCTGTGTGTTCATATCTTTTAACCTGCCAATTTTTTATAGGATTCTCCTATATTTTACTCTTCTCTCCCACCATCCTCCTGTTTCAGTATTTTTCAGTGAAAGTAGGCACTGATCACCATTATTCGTTGTTCCCCTTCAGTAAAGCAAACGTGAAACAGTGTGGATGGCTGCACTCAGAACTGACGGGTGTTAAGCAGTGAAGTTGTCTAGTGGCAGTAAACATACCGTGAAAGTTACAGTTTGAATGAATAAACAAACTGAAGTTTCCCAGCTGCTGGAGAGTCTGCTCCACTGATGTAGTAACATGTTGATGGATATATTTGTTTGTTTTTTTATCTAGCATCAGGTTTGCATCAACTTTTACGTGCATGTTGTTGAGAAAATATACTTGATGGCAAATGAAAGCTGCATAAATTAAAATTAGAATGTTTCTGTTGTGGAGCCGTTCGAGTAAAAATTCACCCAACTCAGTGGAGACGAGTATTTAATTAAGAGTAACGTCAAAGTCATGTTTTTTGTAAATATGCCACATGGACTGTAGTTTATCGCATGGAGGGAAAAACAGTGTGAGCCAGCAGGACTAATCTACCAAATAAACCCAAGTCACTCACTTCATGTAGTTAACTCAGTCCTTGGTTTGTACAGGCCAGTGGTTTCCTGGTGGTGATTTTAGGATCCTCTGTGTGAACTCTCGTCTAAATGTAAGAGGTATGAGCTGAAAAATTACTTTTATTTTCAAATCCCAATGTTGACAGGCATGCAAGTGTAAAGCACTACGTTTCTGTCGTCGATCGTTTTTCACAAATACTGTCAAAGTGTTACTCCTGATCGCATATTTTCACTGAATATCAGCCAATAACGACCTGCAGGGATCGATCTGGGCACCCCTAATTTACAGGAAAATCCACACAAAGGAGAAACCGCTCTGTTGCTCAGCTGCAGCTTGTGTTTAAGGATGTGTCCTTTAACTGGTAGCATGCCAGTTAGCATGTCAGTTAGCATGTTAGTCATTAGAGGGTTGGTTAGTAGTTAGCAGGTAGCTTAATAGGTCAGTTAGCAGTTCTCAGGTCAATAAATAATTAGCAGGAATATTAGCATGTCAGCTAGCAGGTTGCATGTCAGTTAGGTGGTCAGTTAGCAGATCACTGAGGTGGTTTGGCAGAAACAGTTTGGCTTGTAGGTTTATGACGATGCCAAAAGTGTAAGAGGGAATGTGTTTATACTATAAATTAGATTGCTTAATACCAAAAAACCTTGCGAGGTCAAATCTCTGGAGTACTCGGTCCTTAGCACCCAGGCTTTTACTACTTCAAGACACCTGTTGCCCCAGGACCACAGGTGTAAGGGGGCGTGGCCTGTCGAACTGTTTGGGGTGGAGAGAGAAAGAAAAATGTGTTTTTGGAGGTTCAGTTGGACGCGGCTGGTGTCCTCGAGTCGAAAGACAAAAAGACACAAAGCTCTTTTTTTATGGTTGTAGCTCCGATATGAAGTGAAAAGAACTGAATCATGACAGGAAGTGATCAAAACTCAACAGAAGGCTGGAAACTCCAAACTCTACCTCTGCCCACTTTCATCTTCTTCTTTTCATTTCAGTTCCTGATTCATATTTTTGTATTTTTAAGAGAGAACATATATTCATTTTTTAAATTAACATTTCAGTTATACCGACTTTAAATGAAGACTTTTTGAAAACTAATTTTGTGGACATTTGAATAATAGCTGTGTGAACTTTATTTTTTTATTTTCATATTTACGATTCTCAAAATAGCAAATTAATTTTCTGTCAATCATCTAATTGATTAATGGACTTAATGGTTCCAGCTGTATAAACTGTAGTTTGATTTATAATAAATCATCAGATTTTATGTGTTTTGTGTTTAAAAATCTGAATTAGCGAAGAAACCGAAGCTGTCAGATAATCGTAAAGTAGAAGATAAAATATCTGAGATGTGGTGGAGTAGAAGTAGAAAAGTAAAAGTACCTCAGAATTTGACTAAAGTTTGCTGAATGTAACGAAGTTTCAGCGCCGACTGTCGGACGCTTCGGTGGCGTCTGAAGCTCATCACAGCTGCTGTGTCGCCCTCTGCTGGATGTTTCCAGATGTTTGGACTGTTGATTCCAGAGTCATTTGACCTCCTTTATTGTAGCTTAACAGCTGGACATCACTTAGTATTTTATTGACTATTATGTCATTTGTTAATTGTGTCAGTGTGTCTGTGAAATTCTGGAGCTTTTATTTTGACGGGTGAGAGGATGCTGATGCCTTATGAAGCTTTTGAGGCTTTTTTTTTTCTATTTGTGCCGAAAAAGATTTGATGCCGTAAATGTAAACACTATTTCAATAAATCATGTGTGTCGATCAGTTAACATTCATATCATTTTGTGTTGTTGTTTTTTTTTTTCTCACACTTTAATGAAGTTTTTTCACTTTTGGTGGAAGCTCATTGGCTCGTCCGCTCTGAGCTCATCCAACTTTTGTTTTCTGGACACTAACAGAGAGAATTAATATTAATGTTATTGTTACATTACTGAAACTCATGTATGTGTTTACTTGTGTGTGTTTGGATAATAGAAATAATAATTCTAATAATTTTATTATTAAAGAATGATTACCACTCAGTGTCGACGGGCTCTTTTTGTCGTCTTGTTGTGTTTAATAATAATCATCACGCCGCCTCAGAGACATCTCAACATGGACAAAGTTTTATTACAAACTAAAAATAACTTCAGATTAAGACCGATGTTATTCTGAGAATATAAGGTTTTTTCTAGCATCGTCAGTAGTTAGTCTGAACATCATTTTCCAGTTGCACTCACCAAAATTACATCTTCTGTTTAAAACTTAAAGCAAAGGCACAAAAACCCTAAAATGATTTTTCAAATGTGGTTAATTGTTTTTTTCAGAAATGTTTTGGTTGAATCAGTTTCATAAAGTTTCACCGACTCTCATCTTTTACATTCAAAGCTTCTGTTGAAGTTTTTAAATGAAGCTTTGGATGATATCATATTTTATGATGTCATCACTAGAATAATCCTCAGTTTGAATAAAGTGATTCATTGGATTAAATGAGTATTTCTGATTTAATCAGCCCCTCTTTGATTAAAATAACTCAGTTTGTTTGCAGCAGCAGTCGAACAAACTGTTTCTTTTTGACTGCAGTGAAAATTATGTTTTTGAAAGACTAAACATAAACAAATATGGATTAAAGCAGAATATTTCACCTGCTTTTAATTTAATTTTGGAAATGATGACATTTTAAATTAATTTGGCCTTTCCTTTGTATCTTATGCAGCCACCACTTGAATCTAATTCTCCTAATAGAACAATATTGATAATATAAATGTGACCTGATCTTTAGTTGTAACAAAGAATAAACATGAAGAAAATTAATTGATCAGTTGTTTGGTCCATAACATGTCAGAAAATGGTGAAAAGTGTTGATCAAAATCCAAGATACGTCCTCAACACAAAAAATATTCAGTTTACTGTAAAGAAACCAGGAAATATTCACATTTAAGAAGCTGAAATCAGAGAATTTTAGACTGTTTTTTTCCTTAAAAAATTCTCACACCAATTAATCATCAATTATAAAAATAGCTGCCAACTTTATCGGTTGAAAACTAATTAATTAATTGTTGCAGCTCTACTTTGAATTCATTGGTACGGCCCTAAAGGCTTCTTTTATTCTGTATGTTTCTCTTTTCTCTTCTTGTTGGAAATATATCACATCATAGTGTTTTTAGTTTAATATAATAAACAATAAAATCAGAGCAATAAGCTTTCATCTACAATTTTAATTTATTACTGTTTAATTTATTATACGTGGTTTATTTCTCTTTATTAAGATTATGGTTGGTATTAGTTAATGTAATTCAATTTAATTTGTTACCATTGCCATTAATATGACTATTTTCCTCACTTAAAAATGTTCATATTAGTATTTGATGTTTACGTGTTGGTACGTTCTTTGTCTGTTTACAGTGATATGAGTTTGTATCATGGAGAACACAGTTAATAAATAAAAAGGCCGATGATGACGTGGTTTAAGATGTATTTTATTCATTTATGTTCCTGTGTGATTCAGTTATCATTTGGTAACACCGCTGGACTTTTATTTTGAAGCTCAGAAACTGCCCCGGAACTTCTTTTCTTCACTGCTGCTGACGTCACGCTGTTTGAGCAAGATGGCGACCAGCAGAAACGTCTCAGCCACAGATTTATTGTAGTTCATCATAATTTATCTTTGATTGTAGCAGAATCTCTGACATGATCAGCGTGTGTTTGTAAATGTTTCACCTCTGACTCGTCTCCCGGAAGTTAGCTTAGCGTGTTAGCCTAGCAGCAGAGCGTGAGTTTGATGTGAGTGTGTGAGTGTGTGAAAATGTCTAAAGTGGAGATGCTGAGAGCGTTGGTGAAGCAGCGACTAACTGCGGCTGCTGAAGACATATTTGGTCTGTTTGAAAGAACGATAGCAGAGTACGAGGAGACACTTTGTCGTTCAAAAGAGGAGAACGAGCGACAACGGAGACTACTGGACGCTGTTTTCAACCCTCAACTTCGGTTACACAGAGCAGGTTTGGAGCCACACTCACTCACTGATCACACACTG
>JAJHUR010130446.1:1497-18277 GCA_027495735.1 Lutjanus campechanus | reverse complement strand
TCTCTCATACACATCTACACTCACACACACACACACACACACACACACACACACACACACACTCCTCTGAACTGTCTGAAGATAATAGAGGTTCCAGCAGGTTTTCTCTGCTGCAGACACTGAGATGAATTTCCTGCTATAATTGAATAATAAGGGTGCAGCCCAGCAGGGAAGTCACAGCAAACATCAACAAGCTCAGAGGGAGGGACTGTGTGTATGTGTGTGTGTGTGTGTGTGTGTCTTTGCATGTGCCATACTTCTCATGTATGTCCCTAAAAGGATCACATAGGTGGAAAGGTCACTGCTTTTGCTGTTATCCTCTTCAGTTTATCACATCAATCATCATCACTAATGGTGGAGTCCTACGGCCGGCATCGCCCAGCGGTACTTTTGTCAAAGATTTTGGAGCTGTGCGAAACTTGTAAACACAATTCTACCCAGATTTCAGTGGTATTTGCTGTGTGCTTTTGTGGTTCCCACAGGATTATTCCCACTGCCCTTGAAAACTTCTTTTTTACTCGGACTTTTAATCTTATTGGAGCCTATTCCATTCCAGGTGAGTGTCAGTAGAATAAACCACAGAGATTCAGTTAGATGCTACAAAAGTACTGAGCTGAACACACAGACTTTTTAAAAAAAACTTCTGTCTCTCTCCAGTCCTACACACACGATTTGAGTCTTGAAATACATGTTTGTTTGTGGGGGACAAAATGGGGTTGTCACTGGTTGGCTATGGTTGGTGAGATGTCCCCACAACCTGCTTGGAGGCAGGTCAAGCACACTTTGGCCCCACTCCGGAGACGGCCCATCTTGGGCATTACACGACACAGCTACTGTAGGTGTGCCATAAGTGGTAATGGAAATGTAAATCAACGTGACACGGTTTAACTTGGTGTGGCCCGATACACCGATGGAAAAGCTCTATTAGTCATGCAAAATATTACTGTCCTCTCCCAGAAGTAAAGAAGTATAAGCTCTTACACACCACCTGCACACCAGACATGAGATGTCAGTGGTGCATCGGCTCGACTTACTTGTCCAACCGTTCAACCCGCAGCTACTCTGACCTCCATTTCGGTGTCACAGTCCTCAGAACCAGCTGTCCTGTCGGCAGCACGGCTGGCTGTAGCTGCAGAAACTGTCGTCATGAGGCAGAGTAACACTGTAACTAAATTCAGTGAACAAAACTTGTTTTCAAGTACGCTCCATGAGAGATGTACAGGCACAAACCTCTACCCACCATTGTTGTACGCCTGTAGTAAAACCAGAAACGGCCTTGATATATAGAGTTAATATGTTTACAATACTGTTTGAATGGGTGCCTGAGGAGATTGTACTTCACCAAGCACAAAGAGAGGGAGAGAGGGGATTGTTCCAGGGGATTTAAAAAAAAAAAACTTTTGCATTGTTTTGTTTCAACCATGAAGGTGATTTTCTAAAACTTCATCCAAGTACTTTCAGTTGTCTAAACTTGTCACAAGACCTTAAAGGGATAGTTCAGATATTTTGAAGTGGGGCTGTATGATAGTGTATTACTTACAGTAGATGGTGGTTGATATGGCCTCAGTTTGTAAAAGCAGAAGGAGTACCGGTGCAGGTACTACTGTGCAACAGAATATTTTTAGCCACCTAAAAAAATCAGTATCATTTAGAGTGGATGTTAGAATATTTTCTCCATGTTACTTTGCTGTCAGACAGCTTTAGCCAAGCAACCAGACTCCATAAGCAAAATCAGTAATTTTACCTCGCAGAACAAGCGAGCAAGCTAAGCTACCGTGGCCTTGATGTTTTTAGTCTGTTTGTGTTAATGTGCGACTTTGGTGTTTTAAAAGGTGATTTCAGATTCACTGGACCACACAATAACAAAAAACAAACTAACAGATTGAGCAGCAGCAACTCTCATCTTCTGAGATGTAAAGTTACCCGCAATTTCCACCAGGCGTGGCCGCGTCGTGTTACGGCCACACCATGGCAGCTGGAGCGTGATCCATGCTAGACAATGCTTTTGATTCCACCAAAAGCGCCGCAGTGCATCCCAGAAGCAGCTCTCTGCTCTGTTGTGCTTCGAATATGCACAGAGTTTGGCGGATGCCACATCAATTAGCACAGAGCAGATCGAATGGGCAGGAGGTCAGACACAGAAAAAGCTGGGAGAATCTGCTTAATTTTCAAAATAAAAGACCCTGTGCAGACTCACAATCATAAAGACAGACAGAAAAGAAACTATTTAACCAGGTACCCTGCTTATCCATGATAGAAGCACAAAGAGCCCAATCAATAAAATCTGAGCAAGTTAACTTAATTATTAATTAGGCAGGCAAAACGCTTCTGAAACGCTGCTGGTGGGCTTGCAGCCACCTGAGGATGGATCAGATCTGTGGCACAGGCGTGCCGTGCTTGGTGGAATCATCTGGTTACTGTTTTTGCAAAAGGAGTGTGGCTGAGCAAGAGAGAGAGACTGATATTTGGTTTCCCACCAAAAAAACGTTGCCTGACCAGCCTGATCTCACTCCCACTTTATGAGATACTGACAATTGTGACTCATACAGATGCGGACAATACTTTCGTTATGTTGACTTTCGCAGTCATGGCAACCCCAAACATACTTTCATCCTAAACCTAACCTAAGTCATATTAGGGCCTAAACTTAAGCAAACTGCCACCTTTTCACAGCATTAATCATGTGTTAAAAATTTCTGACTGCATCAGATAGTGCAGCCAAAGGATACTTTCTGCCTCAGTATCAGACACAGAGGGGTGGTGACATATCGCTGGCATGTTGTTCCGACAGCAAGATAAAGCGGTAAAAATATTCTAAATATAGTGAACACTTAAACTGATACAGTATAGCTTTTTTTTTAGATGGGCCTTTCTTTATGTGGCTAAGACACGTTGCTGATGTACATTGCTTAGCTTCCATGCGGGTTCTCTAAACTATACTTACTATTGACCAGTACCTCATACAACCCCATTTTAAAATAATCTGAACTATCCCTTTGTGCAGCAGATCGTTTTTGGATGCTGACAAATGACAATTCATGGCAGGAATCCTGCTCTTTGTTGGTTGTATGTGCACACTCTCTTTCTTTTTGAATCCATCATAGTGAACAATTCATTGACTTGTTTTTTTTTTAACTTTTTCTTTTATTCTGACAAGACGGTGTCATCCCTCTGTGCTCAGACATCTATCAGGTACTTCGTAATAACCCTTTAAGAGTGCAGCTGGAACTTGTTGCTGGCAGTCAGTTTCTCTCAGTTAACTTCCAGTAACAGCTATCAGGAAACAGGCTTTACTATTGATCCATTGTGTTGTACTGGCAAGAAGCAAGCATGTGTGTGTGTCTGTGTGTTTAGGTGTGTGTGTGTGTGTGTGTGTGTGTGCATGCACTAGCTACAGTATCATTATCCTCAGTGTTCAGTTTGATTGCTGTTCTGTTGGCCTCTGCAACTATTAATCACTAATCCCATTTAGTCTTTGTGTGTGTGTGTGTGTGTGTGTGTGTGTGTGTGTGTGTGTGTGTGTGTGCGTGCGCCTGTCTCACATAAATGTTGTTACTGTTGTGTCTGATTATGTTGTATCTGTGTGTGTTTGAGTACGTATGACTAAATGATTGCCGCTATCTTTCACAGTGTGTGTGTTTGTTTTTGTGTCGTTCGTATCCTGTCATTTTATTTTCTCTCCACTGCTTTACCTAATGTTTTTTCTTGCTTTCCCCTCTCTCCATTCCCATCATTCTTCCCGCTCACTCTTTTCTCACGCCTCCTACCTGTCGTTTCTTTTTCCTTCCTCTTCCCACTCTTCCTCCTTCTGTTCTCCAATTTTCTCACCAGTTAATTTTTCTTCTGCCCATCAGCCTCCTCTCTCCCCTTCCCCCGATCCTTATCGTGCTTCATATTCTCTCCTCCCTCCCTCGTTTTCTCTGCTCTGTCCTTCATTGAATATCAATTAATTCCTCCCACCTTTCATTCCCTTCTGTCCTCCCCTTATTTCTGTTACCTCTTTTCCGCCCACCTTCCTATTCATTCTTTCTTTGTCTCATCTTTGGGTTCACGGTCTTCTCTCTGAACAAGGTAATGGAACATTTTCCTTGCAATTTGTGGGTTACGGTAGAGGGGAGCAGAAGGAACCAAAAACAAAACCCACACAGCCTTGGTGTGATAATAAACTACAACTACTACAACTGGGATTTGACAAGAAATAACAAAACAAGGCATAAATATATTGACATGAGACCTGAGTATGGGAAAAATGGATTTTCTTTTTTCTTCTCCCTATCACTCCCCAAGCTCAAGCTCCACCTGTCAAACAATTACACATTTTTACCTAATCTTATGGAGGATATGATGCCTAACAAATAAACAGAATATTGATGGTTTTCTGCTCAAACTTTATCATCTTTTGTCATGATCTATTCTTGCTTTCTCCTCCTCTCCTCTCCTCTCCTCTCCATACCACCACAGTTGATATCACAGTCTCCAGCTTGCTCTTCTCTCCCAGGAGATGCCAGAAGCAGCAAGCTCCATTCATAATGCATATATAAGCTCCAACACCAAAACACATTCTTCATACAGTGTGTTACATGACTGGACAGGAGCTGAGGAGGAGAAATGCTATACAGTAAACTGGCACAGTGTGAAATACAGACTCAGCATCCAGGTCCAGAACCGCAGGAACTCACATGTCGACAGTAAAAATTAGTACTGAGCAATGACAATACCACAAATGCACCACATGATATAGACACATTTCATTACAGTAAATATGAAAAAAAGAAAGATCCAATTATCATAATTGTGCCTTGGTTAAAATGCGATTCATTTGTTTTTCCATTTCATTTGACTTTTAGACTCTTTGTGAGTAAGTTAAAATAATCAACCACTATTTTCATGTCAAAAAATTATTTCAAGTAGTCAGTTTTCTGTGCAGGGTAAAGAATCAAAATAATACCACCCAACACTGGTACTGGTACTGCATTGGCTCTTTTCTATATTACAAGGGCTCCATTTTAAGATTTTGTTGGGGGTAACACACTTGTAGCTGTTGGTATAATGTTTGTCCTGTGGGGTTTCTCTCATATTGTGTAATCTAGCAAAGGTTCTAGTCTGTCAGTTAATAAATGTGCCGCGTCTCAACACCAAGAAAAACATTTTCTGCTGTTGCCCAGCTGCTGCAAAAGTGAAAGAGATTAGCAACAAAAGCCCGGTAACAAACCAGCCTACATTTAAGAGTGCTGTCTGTGGTGAAAATTCATAACAGATCTAGGGATTAGGTACACGGTTAGGTGCAGATTTCAATGATACTATACTGAGAATTCCCCCTGGATGGGGAGTGAGTTGCTGCCCCAAGCAAAATAATTGAACTGTCTTGTTTGTTGACAAGTGATGGTAAAATGGAGAGATCAACAGCTGGATGGGTGTGGTTTCAACAGTAATGCAAGCATTATATCAAATCTTTTTGGGGACAAGGGATTCTTTGGCTCAAGCTTGAGGGCAAGGCTCTCAATTTACCAGTCGATCTACATTCCTACCCTCAACTATGGTCATGAGTTTGGGTAGTGACTGAAAGAACAGGATCATGGATACAAATGGCCGAATGAGTTGCCTTCAAAGGGTGTCTGGGCTCAGAGAGGGAACTTGGACGCTTCCTTTTTGAGGTTTACTGGACAAGTCTTACTTGGAGGAGACCCCGGGGGTAGACCCACAGTTTGCTGGAGGGATTATATATCGCATCTGGCCTGGGAACGCCTCAGGATCACCCAGATGGAAAGTGCTACTGGGGAGAGGGATGTCTCGAATGCCATGTGTAGCCTGCTGCCACTGTGAACCAAACCCAGATAAGCGAAAGAAAATAGGTAGATGGATGGCTATTCCGAAAATGTTTGGTGGAAATGTGGCTTTAGAATCACAAAGCCCTAGACCTTGGATTAGAGAACTTTAACAAACTTCTGGATACTTGAGGAAAATCTCCTTGAGAACTCCAGGTATTTTCTCAGAGACCCTCAAATTTATTTCAAACACTCGTGAAACTCACTCACCTCTGAAACATCCTGAAGACCCATAACATCTATAAAAGACTGTGGGAACTTTAACAAGGACCACTAAACCCCTTCAAGAATTATTGGAACCTAAGAAGAAGAGCCCTTAAAAAGACAACTGGAACAAAGTCACAGACCCTTGAAATGTTAAAAAAAACTTTTTCTCCATCCAAGATTCCTGTAGCTCTTTGGAGAACCTCTGCAACCAAATAGGTAACCCTTACAGTCTCTTTAAGAACACATTGAACTCTCTCATACACTTAGAGAACCTTGAGATACCCCTACAAACCACTGCAAGGGCTGCTTTAAATTTTCTTGAGGGACACAGATGGCATGGATTTGCTGTAGTGTACTAGAATCCCTCAAGAACCCATTGTACAACATGAGATTGCTTTCACCATCTGCTGTCACCAAAATCTGCAAGCTTTAAATTTGTCTTGAGACGAGATGCTGCTTGACTAAAGTTTTGACAAAAGTCAGATGTTTCATAGGTCAGGATTCTGTGAACAAAGAGAAATTTGTGATGTTGCAGACTGTCTGATTGTTAATGGTGTTTAATCCTTTCTTGAGTGGCACTGGAAATTCCTCAAGAAATCTTGAATTCCCTTCTTTAGTGATTAGAACCTCCTAAAGGACAGCTGAATCCCTCGTCTTGTGATACCAGACAGTTGGGAGATCCTGCCGCCGATTGATTACCTGAAGATTTCTAAATGCAAAGTAGTTGCTTGCCCTTTTCTCCAGACACAATGTTTTACCCCCATTCTCTTCAGTAGTATGCACACAATGTCACTGACTCAAGGTGAAGGGCCGCCCTAAAAATTTTGGATTGGGTCTGTTATACAAGTGTTTTTAAACTCTCTTATTGTTCCCATCCATTTTTAACAATGAAAGCTGAGAGATTGTCCTGTTGAGTGAAGCTTTTACTGACTTACTTGTGAGTCTACTCAATCCCCAAGAAATCTGGGAAACCCATGACGGATCCTCATGAACTCTTTAATGCTCCCGAGGACTCCTGTCACCTTGTCAATGACCTTGAGAAAATCCCTTGATGCTACTTTACTTCCTGACTTAAAATGTCTTTGCCGACCTGTGAAACATCTTCAGAACCTCTCTAAGAGCCATAGAACCCCGCAGGAGCTTTGGCACCTCTTTGGTGACTACAAAAACTTACTCAAGAACCCCTGGGGCCTCTTTGAAGATTCCTGTTTTGTCAATCACACATATGCGCATGTGTGCACGTACAAACCGCCAGCTCTGCTCCTATATTAAACCCCCAACCTGCTGATCTGTGCACAGCTGCAGTCTTACTGAGCTCCTGTAGCTTCAGGGCAGCTACCTAACAGCACGCTGCCGAGGATTAGCCTGCTTACACACTTGAAGAACCCCTCTCGTGTTTCCTACATGCCTACACACACCTCCACAGGGTTGTATGGCTCATTGGTGTCGTGCTGGGAATGCTGCGTGTGCATTCAGGGGGGGGTATTTGGCATGTTACATTGAATATGCATGTGGTATTTGCATTACAGTGTTCTTTCATGGATGTATACTTGCCACAGAGCAGGGGGGAAGAAATATTTCAAAGATGTACACCAAACAAGAAGGCTTCTGCAGAGGACTTTGTGTGTTTTCATAGAGACACAAGTGTGATCTGTTAAAATAATACAACAAACTTAGTTCTACAAAGTCTTTCCGGTTTGGTACATTTAATGCACTGATTTTATGCCTTCTTTGATGGGATTTAATGAGGTTTTATTCTGAGCACTGAGGTTATTATCCTCGGAAAGCTGGCCTCACTCTCAGTTCATGTTTTTTTTTCCCTTTGCTGTCAAGAAAAACAAATGTTGAAGAGCCATTTGGGCCCAGGTGCTAGAAGCTGAACCGAAGGTAGAAAAGGTTAAGTGGT
This sequence comes from Lutjanus campechanus, assembly GCA_027495735.1. NCBI lineage: Eukaryota > Metazoa > Chordata > Actinopteri > Lutjaniformes > Lutjanidae > Lutjanus > Lutjanus campechanus. Next base: position 10,339 of record JAJHUR010130446.1, on the reverse strand, counting down.
AAAAAAACTTTCCTATCCTTCTCTTACATTGTACACATACAGATGCCTTTGTCTAAAGCAAATTAAAACAAGTATTAAATGTCCCTGAGGTATAAATGTGGTTTGCATTTATATGGGATGAGGTCTCCGGCTTAGCTGTGTGGGGGTTGCCAATTTGTTATTTTGCAACCAGAGAATACACAGTACTGAGTAGGTCATAGAAGCAGTGGGAAGTGTTGGGAAAGTTACTCAGGAATAGTAATAAGTTACTTTTTACTTATTACTCCATTAAAAAGTTCTATTAGATGGATTTTATACCTTTATGCATATGATAATATCCAATTTAATGTTTATCTAGGGAAGTCCTCTTGTCAAGCCCCTTGAGGGTTTTAGGACCTCCTTGCATGTTTCCCTTTGTTTTTCTTTTCTCTTTTTTTAAAAAAGAAGTTCTTATATCAGTGCTTGTCAATTTTTTATGGTATTTGTAATGTTGACTTTTTAACATGTGCTAAATAAACAAATCAAATCAAATCAAATCAAATTAGTTTACTTATTACTTGGGATCAATAGTAATTAGTTAGGTTACTTATTATATTACTATATTGTTACTATATTACTTTCGTACCTTGTTGCATGCAACCTTGCCCCAAAGTTGAACTGCGGATCCAGTAAACTGTTAACGCTCAGAAACTTTTGTTGTTAGCTGTCCAGATGTTGGCTGTGGCGGAAACAAAGTCGCCCTCTGCGAGCGTGGCCTTGAAATTAGATTCCATCACCACAGATTCTCTCTGGAGGAGACAAACAAACTCAAAATAACAATAACAGTTCCTCCTGTGGAGAAAATGCCTCTCTCCCGCTCCCTCATCCTCCCTCCTTCGTTTAGCTTTTTGGCTCAACCTGCCTGACCTGCAGCAGGTGCAAATCATCGTAAGATAGCCTACTGAGGTCAAAAAGTAACTCAGAGTTACTTGGATTAGAAACTGGAAATTGTAATACCTCACACCACTTGTCAAAACATTTTAGATGAGAAATAGACAATGCAGTAACAGAATCTTGATCCATATTTGATCAGCACTGCCAAGTTTGACAGTTTCATCTCAGTTTCTTGAGCCCTCTGTGTTGCACCAAAAGGACTCGCTGAGGATGACCTGTCAGTTACAAGGTGAATATCACGCTGCATAAAAGAAGACTTGAAAATATAGCAACTGTGAACATAAAGTCATTCAGAAACTGTTTACTGAGGTCATAAATCAAGTGAGAATTTGGGTCATTTTGCCATATGAGCACATAAAATTGGACTTCCTTTTTAAAACTAGTGTAGTTGCCCCCTGCAGGCTACTAGTGGGATTCAGGTTTAAGGCACTTCCACATTGGCTCAACTATTCAGACCTGCAAACTTTGTCTACTATTATTTACTGGTCCTTTTACAACACAGTATCTGTGGCGAGGTTATCACCTTACACTTAAACTCACTTTCTTATTGGCTAATTAGATACATCCATTTGTTTTTTTTCAGTAGTAGATCTGCTTTCAGCTGCTACTGTTAATTAAATGCAGTTGTGTTTTGTTTCGGTGTTTATACCCTCTTTCAATGAAATTATTTTCAAACTGAAACTTCATATAAAATTCATGTTCAGCTGTTGCATACTGCCACATGCTGTCAGAAGCTTAGCGACTTAAATATAAAAGAGAAACAAATGTCGACAGAAACAAACACAGCAGCGTGTGTGTGTGTGTGCGTGTGTGTGTGTGTGTGTGTGTGTGTGTAAATTAAATGCTGAATAGAGTCTAGATTATGCTTCAGCAGCCCAGTGCTTACATTAAGAGGATTAAAAACAAGTAAATCAACAACAGTTGGTGTTTTAATTAACAGAGAATGGCTTGTTAAAGGGGAGAGGGAGAGATGTGTGTTATTTTACATAAAACTTAAATGTGTAAAAAAAATAAATAAATAAATAAATAAAGAGTCAATATTTGTCCTCCACCTTTGTCAGTTTTAATTAATCATATTAGTATAATGAAAACAGAATTGCCAAAGCAATAAAGTGTAAGAGGCAAATCAAAGATGTAAATCAACAATTAAACAGATCATTAAATAGAAACTCGGTTTAATCTTTCTCCTTATCTTTCTTTCTCTCTTTTCATTTATTTCTGCCTCTGTCTATGCCTCTCTCTCTCTCTCTCTCTCTCTCTCTCTCTCTCTCTCTCTCATTGTGTCACTTTCTTGTCAAACTTGTTCATGTGAATATAATTGACTGGTCATGGTCATGGTCATGGTAAGAATTGTACAGGTGTAACTAAAAAGACAGATGAAAAACAACTTTTCTGCAGGACTGGCAGTTGGAGGTAGCTGCGTGCTGCTCCTCCTGGTTGGTAGCAAACAGGAGTCTGTTGGGAGATCTCCCAGGATCGAGCATTATAATATTGCCTTGCCTCCTCAGTTTTCCCCCTTACCAACACCTGATCAGCAACCTGTCTGCACACCTGTTTTCAATAGTTCATTAGTCCTCAGTGTGTTTATAGTCCTGGTCCTGGTTTCCTCTGTTTAGTTGCCAGATGGTCAGTGTCACCGTTTTCCATTTGGCAAGCCATTTCTGTTTGAATTATATTTAACTGCTACCTGCCTGTTCCTGTTTTCCTGCCTCAGCCCTTGGATTTGTTCAACTGTTATGACTCCCTGGCCACTGTTGAAATGCAAGCCACATTTCTTTAACTCTCAGACAAGAGACTGGGGTTTGGTTCCCATGTGAGACCGATGGACTTTTTTCAGGGCAGCCATACTGATATGATATATGAGGGTAAACACAGGTGTGACCAATAATACTAATTAAGGTTGTGTTCCATTTAGTGTAGCAGAACATTTCCAGTGAGCCAACATGAACAACAGCAGCACCCTGACTCTCTGAACCTGAATGGAATGTAACCTAATTTACTATAATTGGTAACACCATGTGTGTTTATCCTACTATTTCATGTCAAAATGGCTGCTGTGATAAAGGTCTAGAGTCAACGTCAACCTTAACCAAGTAGTATTCGTTCCTAACCCTAACTGAACTGCCAACACATCCTCATACCTACAGGTTGGTAGAGCATTCGCCTCATGTACCAAGGCTGTGAGTCTTCTGCAGCAGGCGTGGGTTTGATTCCCGCCTAAAGCCCTTTGCTGCACGTCATGTCCCCTACTCTCTCTTCCCCTTTCCTGTTTTCACTTCAGCTGTCCTAAAAATAAAAGCATAAAAGCTCCCAGATATAGATACATTTAAAAAAAGAAAGAAAAAAAAGGTTGATTGCCAATTATCCCAAAACAACATATATTTCTGGCGGAGAGTGCCGGCAGCACCAGACTTACTTAACTACATTACCAAAGTAATGTAACTCACCCGATATTACATATTTGATTAATGCTGTAAAATGTAATTTGGTTTGGTTTAGCATAAAAAACGTGTGTAGGTTTGGGCAATGAAACTATACTTAGGTAAGAAAAGGATTGGTTGGGGTTAAAATAAGTACATTATGTTAGTCATGTGACTGAGGTGATGTCACTGACGTGACGGGAATGAGGCAAAGTATTTGTATTCGTAGATGCTGTTTTGATTTTTAATGTCTTTTATTGCTACAGATAAAACCATGCTCCTTTTTAAAGGCACCATGTGTGAGTTCTGCCATAAGGGGGCACTCTAACATCAAAACAGTGACAAAAGATGTAATTTGATGACGTCGTAATGTATCTCGGGATCAAGGGAGTTGTTTTCTTTGTCAAACAACGACCATTTAATCGCATTCACTGACTTCCTCCCTCACGATCTGATGTATCCAACATACCCTGTGTTTTCTCAGAAGTTATAGCAACTAGCAGCTAGTAGGACATGCTACACATTACCTTGAATAAATTATGTATTTCTCTGTTTGAACATTGTGGAAACATTTGGAATCATGTAAGTACAAAACTCAACAAAATATATAGTAACGTATGTCTAACATTTTAATGCAGAAATGTTACATGTAGGTTTAAAGGTTGTAGGGCTTCAAAAGATACTTAAAATTTTGTTGATTCTTAGTGGTAGTGTTGAAAAAAGACACAGACAGCAGTGTCCACTGCTTTGCTGGTATTTCATTCTGCTGTTGCCGTCATCAGCTCCTCCAATCAAAGTGCATTAAGAGTATCCTTACTTAACCTCGCAGGTGATGTATGTTCAGACCATCACTCTCTTCCTGTCACCCTCTCGTGTCTCTTTAACTGGTCCATTAAAACCACCTTCTCTTTCTGTTAACTCATGTTTCACTGACTCACCTACACACACACGCAAACACACACACACACACACACACACACACACACAGCTTGTTGCGTGCTACTATGCGGCTTGGCCATGTTGAAATAAATTAATGTGTGGCAGGAAATTAACATATGCATGGCAGCCTGCTTAATGAGCAAGGGATGTTAGTGTGGGCTGAGAGGGTTGACGAAGGTATAGAGAGGAGGGTATGAATGAGATAGTAAGTGGGCATTCAGATGAAAACCAGCACTGCATCAAAATGCAAAGAGCTGCGTTGTTGGGGGTGTGTTGTTTCAGGTACATGTGAGATTATGAAATATGATTCAGGAAGTCCGAAGTAATAGATCTGTTTGTTTGAATGATTATCAGATGCCAAAATACTGCACAGCGGTTCATAATACAACAGAGATGACATTGCACACATTGCATTCCAGCAAGAGTTGAGCCAAGTTCAACTTTTTTGCTGACCCTGTGTTATTTTGCCAGAGCCCTCAGCGTTGGCATCTGGACAGACTCAGTTCAAATGAAAGGGAGGGCTGTGTTTTTTTTTTTCAATCAGGGCTACTGGTGGTCTGAATGGGGCATAAGACAAAGAGAGAGGGGATGAAGGTGAGGAGAGAGGAAAAGAGCTGACCTTCATCCTACTATCCATTCATTGGGAAAGTAGTCTGAATCCAAACTCTGCAAGTTCATTGCTATTTGTAGCTGTTATAAACTTGGCTGGGTAATAAAAGAACACAGTTGAGCCAGATTTTAGTATTTTTCTTCTAAACACATTATACATGTAAGAACACAGTTGATGAAAGCATGTGAAAATACTGAGAACTATGTATGGAGTACTGAACTGATAGACTGTTGTTCATGATTTCTGTGGTCAGGATTTTTTGGGCGGACCTGAAACATGGCTCTGTGATGTATCGGAGCCGTGGTCCCCCAACGCTATATAAGCCAACAGACACACGAATGACACTGCCTCCCCTTCCCCTAACCCTCCATAACAGACAGTTATGAACGTACTTCAGTGCATCTCTCCGTCGAAATCAGTCCAGCTGTTCACTTCAGCTCACTTCAGTTCCAACAGCCCGTCACTAGAAACTAAAAAGATTGTCATTAGTGTGGACATGAGATACAAGCAGTTCAACCAACACTCTCTCTGAATGTTTGACCTGAAATTATTTTAAAACCCAAAGAGGAGAACGTTTGCAATACAAAAGAAAATATTAGAGAAGTCAGAAAAAATGAGTTCATAGAAGTGCTCACCCCATGCGCTGATGCTGTGAGTCTTCTGCAGCAGCCGTGGGTTCAACTCCCACTTATGGTCCTTTGCTGCATGTCATTCCCCGACTCTCTCTGTTGTCATATCTTCAGCTATTCTATAAATGAATAGTCTGACTCACTGGATACATACTGCGGGTATTTCAGGCGGCATTGCAGCGTTCGCTATCTATGCTTTCAAAGTCCCTGTGACACAAGAACAACCTTTCAAGCTGCAAACTACACACTGAAAATGGCAAATTAGTGCCTGGGATGTTAAAGGTATGAACATAAACAAGCAAATAGCTGTTACCTTTTCTTTTGCAGCGATGTTGTGATTTATTCATATTCTTATTTATGGGTTTTAATGGGTTGAGGGAGAGAGCCAGGGCAAGATGCATTTCATTGCATTGATTGCATACTGTCCTTTTAATGTATGTGACAAGTAAACCAGTGTCACCTCCCGACATACAAATGTTCCTTCAGAACAAGTTCCCCCTTGACACTATTACACGCATCACTATTGCTGCATCCTGAGCTTAGTGCCGCTCAACACATCTCTGATTGGTTTAAAGAAATGCAAACAAGGCATGGCGTTTTTATCCCTTGTAGCAGAATGTGTATGCATGAAGCCAGACCTTTTTTCAGTGCTGGCTGCTGTGAAGAGAGGTCAGACTAATAAATCAAAGGCATAAAAGCCCCAACAAATATTTAGAGAAAAAAAAACACTCTACCTTTAATAGTCTTGGGGTCCCTGAGATTTATTTTGAAAGGTCATGGGTGGTTCTGAACACAAGGTTAGAAACCACTTAATTGCAGATGTCTGTGCATCAAAACACACCATCTATGAAAAAACACATTTGTTGGTTTCATGTGGTATAAAGAAAAGAAACTAGAAGAGAAAAGGGAAAAAGATATGTATTCATCACATCCAGAACATAATGTAGCTAAAGTGTCTGCACAAATAAACCCTGCAGGAAGTGCAAGTCTGCTATACATCCTGAATTCACTGTTTGGTTTCTGTGTGTATGTGGGAATCAGTGCTGAAAGTCTGAGTTTGTGAGTGTGCAGGTGTAAGTGTGTGTGTGGTAGGTGTGTGTAAGTGCACGAGTGTGTAAGTGTGGACAGGTGATGTGTGAGCAGATGCTCCATGCCTGTGTGAGTGTACATGTGTATGTGTATGCTTGTGTGCTAGTCTAAGCCATTCTGAGGCAGAGCAGGGATTGGTGCTATGCAATAGCCTACAGTGGTGTGAACCTCGTTAATTACCCCCCTGTCTTTGATCTCAGCCTAACGAGGAGAAAACGAGGTGTTAACGAGCCCAGGCGGGCTCTGGGGGACTTTCAGCTACTAATCACTCCATGGGAAAAGCTGTCTGTGTGTGCGTGTCTGCGTGCGTGTGGAGGGTGCGCTCCGTGTTTCAGGTGAGAATTCGAGAGTGGTTTCAGTTGGTCCTGAAAACTTTTGAGGGAGATTGTGGAGCAGTTCTAACAAATGTTTGAGAGGTTCATTGGAGGTTGTGAAAAGTCTGTGAGGTGGTCTTTTGAAGGTTGCGTGCAGCCGTGGCGATGGAGGTTCTGACAAGGAAAGTTTTACAAAAGTCGTTTGAAAAAGTGGTCCGTTGGGGACCACAGGAGTCGTTGGCAGGCTTTTGAGGAGGGTTGTGGTGGTGTGTGGTTTGTGGGGATTTCTTTAAATAAGGTGGAAGAAAGAGTTAAGATTAAAATTGTAATGAAGTCTAAATGACAATGAGGCTTAGGTAGGTTTTAAACTATGTCTTGATGAGGTTTTAATTTTGCTTTTCACACCTATACTGAAGACTGACGATAAATGAAATCCTTAATCTTAAAATAGAAATGGAGCCCAAGCTTGGTCAGTGGCCGTACGCACTTTGGCATCTCATACAAGCGCACAAGGTAACCTTGACTCCTAAAATACACTGCATGTGAAACGACTCCGGAACGACTCTGCTCCGGAACGACAGCGTACTCCGTCGTCCGCCAACTCACACATGATTCCGTAGCAAAGTTTGTTGTAGGCAACTGGACTTCATAGAGTTCTTGAAGACGTTTCGCCTCTCATCCAAGAGGCTTCTTCAGTGAGGCTTCTTCACTGAAGAAGCCTCTTGGATGAGAGGCGAAACGTCTTCAAGAACTCTATGAAGTCCAGTTGCCTACAACAAACTTTGCTACGGATACCATGACCTGGATGACTGAGAACCTACACAGACATCTCACACATGATTCGTTTGTGATGCGGCTCCGCCGGACACCGAGCGTCGCAAGAACGCACGAGATACAGTGATTAACTAAATTATTCTGTGCATTTAGTGCCTGCTCCTAGGAGGAGAGCAGCTGCTTTGCTACTACTGCTTGCAAGACTGCGGAGGAGGGGTAGAAGTAGAACAAGGCGGCACACAGAGTATTTTATTTTGAAAATCAACCGGGGGTTTTATTTTGTATTTTTGTAGCCAACGTCCCTCCCGGCACAATCTGCCCTGTGCTGCTTGATGTGCCGTGCTCCGGCGTCCGGCAAAAATAGAAGCTCTGCGTATGTGTTGCGGAGGGCTGTCAGATGCCGCAGTTGTTCCGGAGCCATTTCGCAGCGGAACCGGAGACTGTGTGAGCTGACACATAGGCTGTGTTCGAAACCGCATACTTACCTACTGTCTACTGTATACCTATACTATCCCTACTCCATACTGTATACCCAATCGATCAGACAGTATGCAAAGCGTTTACACTACCGCGTCCTACCTGATAACCCACAATGCATTGCGCTCCTACCCGAGCCGAAATCGACAGGCTGAAGCTGATTTCACTTTAGTTCTAAACTCTTTAAATATATCACTTTATCGAGATGTTTTTAAAGATTATGCGAGAAAGTGGTCGTTTAGATCACGAGTGTGTCGTTTATTTGTCCAAATACCAACCGTTTACAATTTTGTCCGGACGAATTCGGAGAAATTTAAGCTAGCCGCAGCGAGCAACACACACAAAATAAAACACCCCTTTCCCTTTCTCATACAAAAAACCATAGTGATCAATCAGTGCTTTTACTTTGAAAACAAGAAGTGAACCTATCCGCAATATATCTTACTTGATACCGCCGTTTGGACTGATCTCGTCCCGTTAACGGCATTTTACCAGTCATGATGCCTTACCGGCGGCGAGTCTTGTCGGCTATGAGACGAAGATTGGCCCGCCGTCTTCGGTACACATTTTTAAACTTTTTTAATCAATGTAAATCCAATGAGAAATCGCTAACATAACATACTTCCAAGCATAAAAATTGGAGGGAAATTATATCCATAACCTTACTCAGCTTGGTAC
>JAJHUR010130445.1:0-26193 GCA_027495735.1 Lutjanus campechanus | reverse complement strand
GTGGGGGTGGAGGATTGTGATCCTCAAACTGATTATTCTGAAGGGGGTCAAGGTTGAGAACCACTGCCGTAGGGTGATACCAGTACCTTGCGAATAGGGCTGTAGATTGTCTGTATTGATCTAAGATCTAAAATTCTCCTTCAAAGTTTCCATGGTGATCATTTTCCATTTAATGGGCACATTTTGTCGAGTAATGATGACACTGCTGTTCAGCTCAAGAGCCTTTAAGAAACACAATCACTCACTTTTCTCTTTAAAAGGCAGATCAGATGCACTTGTTAACATTCAACAGAAGCAAAACATCTCAGACTGAATGTGACATATTTGTATCCATTTAATACTTTATAATAATATGATGTATATTTTGTATTGTTCTACAGGAAGGTTCACTTCACTTTTACACATTACACAGCAGCCCCTAGTGTTGAAATTCTGTAATGCAGCGATGACTTAATATTTTTGAACAGGGACAGACTGTCTGCCTGCCTGTCTGAACTCACAAAGAAGCACACACACACACACACACACACACACACACACACACACACACACACAGCTGAAGAACCGAACAGCACTTAAGAGCCATATTACCTGTGAAGCTCAAGCAGCCAGCTTGTATAGAAATGCATGCACACGCACACAGGCTGCCTACACAAATACCCAGACGAGGACTGGGTGAGATAGGCCATGGATTAGTGTCAGCGATTTACTCTGATTAACCCTCCCACACTGAACTCACAAAGGGGGGTGTGTGTGTGTGTCCATTCTCAGTGTGTGTGTGTGTGTGTGTGTGTGTGTACTTATGTGACTGAAAATTGCATGTGTGCGTGCTGTTTTGTGGACTTTGTGCGAGTGCTGATTCCAGAGCATCAGACTTCTCACTCGGTTTCCTTATTTCAAAAATGGCTCTAAGTCATTGAAAATCCTCTCGTCTCCCTGCTGTGGTTTTTACATTAATGGTTCTTAGACATTTCCAGGAACACCAGAGAGCGTCTTTCTTGGGAAATCTACCCTTTTGTCTGGTTTTCGTTTTTGAAATTTGCTGTATTGCTTCATGCAAAAGGAGTTTGAGCTCAAGTTTTCAGAATTTTGGAAGGTGAGGGAAGTTCACATCCTGAAAAAAAATCACCTCTGCGTTTCAGGTGTGGGGTTTATGGGAACTGAGGTCTCACCTTGAATTTTTAGCAGAGGAGACACATTAGCATTACAGAAGCATCCATTCATCCTAACCCTGGTCTAGGTACTTTATTTAGTGTTTTCATTTTGACTCAGCATCGTGTTTGTTTGCTCCTGAGCTTCCTAGTCATGATTATTATCTTTTTATGATTTATTTCCCCTCCAAAGTTTAATTGTACATGCTCACACTGATATCAGAGGTCTTGGACAATCAGTGTATTTCACAACATATTGAAAGTAGATCTTATTTAAAGGACCAGTGTGCAGGATTTAGTGACATCTAGCAGTGAGACTGTAGACAAAAACAAAACAATTGTAATTATTTTCAGGTGATTATACGCTAATAAAAACTCACTTATGATTACTATATTCCGTTTCTGCCATATTCTGGCAATGAATCCTCATAAACATTACACACTGGACCTTTAAATGGCACCTGAGAATATTTCTAGTATTTTTTCAACATTTATTTTGATGAGGATTGAGGGTGACACAGGAGTGGATTTATACTGCTGTCCCATCCCACTCCCACAAAAATACTCCCATACCGTTCCTGTCAATCCACAGTCCACACTAGTGATGGATTAATCGATTAATCGCCATTGAGAATTTAACCGATTACAATGTATTAATCAGTAATTAATCAATAGTCTAGAAATGGCAGTAATTGCGCCTCATTTGACATTGTTTTGTTTGGTCTAGGCCATTTGTTGAATAAGGACATTTTAAAAAAATGTAAAATGAAAAGAAAACAAGAAAAAAAAATAGGAAAAAAGAGAAAAAGTGTGTGTGTTTGTTGCATTTTCAATTACTGGTTAAGGAAAATGCGCTAAATTTGCAACCCCAGTCCACACACATCATGCACTGGTCAGTCAGCTGCACCCAACCACCAGAACATATAGAAGAGAAAAGAACAGAATCAAATAAGACAACAGAGCAACTAGCACATATTTCAAAATAAAGGAAATAGTGCTTGTAGAACTGCATATTTATGTATTTTAAAAAAAACCTAACCTATTATTATGCTCTCAGTCCTGCCCTCCCCCATTAACTTTTCTTCCTGTCCTCTCCCGGTCCCATTATAAATAGTGAAATTGACTCTAACTCATCCCCCAAGGATTCCTGAAAAACTGTTAGTCTCTAATGACGATAATAAATATTAGGAACACGTCACAGGTCAAACAGCACCACAAGCTGCAGCTTCCAAACTGACCATGAAGTTTAAGTAACACCTTTTAAAACCTGGACATTATAACCTTCATGAAAGTAGTATTTACTGCAGGAGTGCTGGAATAAACTGGCAACTAAATGTAATCAGAAAGAGAAGTGTATTTGTTTTGAGAGATGAATACAACACCTTCCCCGTTTAGCACTAACAGTGTACTGTATAGTGGCTGCACACGCTACTGCCAGCCTGTCAATGCAGGTATTTCTCTAAGCTGTTTATGAAACGTACTGAACAAAGCAGTGAGAGTGCTAAGTAGGACTGTAGCATCAGTCTGTTGATGGGAAACGGGCTTTAACGTCTCAAAGGTCCAGAGATCCTTTGAAGTGAGATGTGAAACATCTCGTCTTTCTTCTCCTTTCTTACTCGCTCTCGTTGAGGGAGATGTGGGCGGAGAGAGAGGGAAAAGTAAAAGAATCAGTGGGAATAAGCTCGATGTAATCATTACGTGTGGATCCTCCCTCCTACACACACACACACACAGACACACACACAGGTTGAACTCAGTAAGATGGCTTAGTCAGGGAGGGAGCTCATGAACGAGTACAGACACGAGGCTTCCAGAACGATCTGCAGTATAGACCTTGTACAGTTCTGCTGCCCATTCATGAAGGCTGTCATATTGCTGAGATTGGACGTCCTTTTGTAGCTTTTCTGAGTGAATCTGTGACCTCTGGAAACAAAAAAAAATGCACATGCACCCAATTAATGAATGAATAGAGGGGATTTACTAAGAATTACTTTTACCTAGAAAAGTAATTCAAGGTTGCAGCTCCACCTTCGATAATTAGAAAAATCCTTCATGAAATGGACCGTCGGTTGTGTATGTAGGTGTAGATGTGAGGAAAAACATGTTTTTATTCCATTAGAAAACTAATTCCATTTATTTCCCATGAGTTTCTCTCAACCTGACATGTGTGAGCAGCGTTTATGGGAACACACACACACACACACACCTAAAAGGTGGTGTTATCGCCATGGCATTGTTTGACGTGGATGTGTTCGAGGTGAGAGTTGGCCTGGGGGCGGCGCACTGTGATTAAAGATTCACATTCGACGATGGAGCCAATTTGCTCCGGCGCTCGGGGACCGTGCCTTTTGATGCCCGTCGCCGTAGCGACCTCTCCAACCCTGCCCGAGTGCGATGACACTTCGAAGACCCCGAAGGTCTCAAAGATGAAAGGTTAAAAGAGGCTGGATGCCGTTTATCGATTTATCATGACAGAGGTCAAAGAACAGCACTAGCTGGTGGAGGTTGGACAGACTGTGTTTTTGTCTTGTTCCTTAAATTAATGTAGTTTGGCTTGAACAGGACATTGGGTTGGGAACTGATGATGAACGAGAAACTGAAACTTTATCAAGATTTGATCTGCTACACTGAAGTTACTGAAGAATGTGTTAAAGGGAAAATTAACCACTTTGTGCATGAATGTCCAATCAGTTTTGAAGACTAATGTAAATTCAAGCAATGAATCACTCCTCAAGTGCTATTTTGATGGGCTTTAGCAGAGTCCTGTACAGGTCCGGTTTTACGTACCTGCACCCACAAGCTGAGTCACTGAACAAAACCCCTTTACCCGCAATTATCTCCAAGTCAAATCCCGACCTGCCAGGAACCGTTAATATAAGTCCCACAATCCAGTCCCACACCTACAGTTAAAACACACTTGTCACTCTTCTGTGCAGCTGTTGACGTGTTTCCTCAGTGACTATCAAAAGCTAATAATCTTTGGGACTACAAACCATAAAGTAAAACCCGTAGCAAGGTTTGTTGTAGGCAACTGGACTTCATAGAGTTCTTGAAGACGTTTCGCCTCTCATCCAAGAGGCTTCTTCAGTTCTGACTGACTGGCTTGGGAGTTCAGGTATTAAACCACTGTGTGGTCGTTAACACCTAGAGGGGGCATGTGTCTCAATTGCCCCCCTTCCATTGTGTGGACCTTGAGTTTCACCTGGGGGGGAGGTGTGAATGAGGGTCATTAAGGGACACATGCCCCCTCTAGGTGTTAACGACCACACAGTGGTTTAATACCTGAACTCCCAAGCCAGTCAGTCAGAAGTGAAGAAGCCTCTTGGATGAGAGGCGAAACGTCTCCAAGAACTCTATGAAGTCCAGTTGCCTACAACAAACCTTGCTATGGATACCATGACCTGGATGACTGAGAACCTACACAGACATAAAGTAAAACATAAAACCAGTGTCATGACAAGAGATAATACATCCTCCATTTAATACACACATATACACACATTAAAGTCAGAGGGATAAAAGATGAAGTAAAAGAATAGATAATAAATTAGACAGTATATTGAATTAATTCCATGTATGTCATCCATCCCTAGTCTAATGAAACAGTTATTTTCTCTGAAGGAGTGCATGAATTAACCCCATCAATCCACCGTGTAACTGACAATGTTATTCTCACATCTCTGATCACACCAGAGTCCTCCCATCTGACCTGACCATCGACAATCTATTGTCAACAAAAATTAATCGAGGAAAATGTCCGAACTTGACCTTGTTTGCAGTTCAAGGTGTCAACAGTTTTACAGATGTCTCTTTTATAATGGTGGCTTCTCGGGGAAAAAGCTTTTGGGGCCGATGGAGAATCTTTTGCTGCAATACTGCAAGCGGCAACTGGGAAAAACTGGCGGGAAAGATTGAGTTGCGATGCCCTGTTTAGTTCACGTTATGTGTCTATCAATCACACAGTGATGCCCCATTGTTTGGGCGAATTTTGGTTCAAAGATTGTGTCGTAGACTTTGACAATCAAATCCTGGTGGCTGATTAGGCTCAAAAATGTCCAAAATACTGCACAATCATTTTCATCTCTGATTGATTTCTCCAGAATTGGTTAACAGTAGTAGTAGTTAGCAGTTAGTAGTAGTAGATAGTTAAAATTAGTTCATTTTTATACGTACCTATACCTGTGAATTTATATGTAATTTTGTATAAAACCGCTTTGAGGGTTAACCAGCAGGTACCGTGAGCAGCCAACCTGGTGCGGGTCTCTGAGCTGAGTTCTTCTGCTCCTGCTGCAGAGCTGTGCCACCAGTGCCTACATGTACCAGGATGCATTGCACAAGCTTCTGCTGTGTATGTCCACGTTGAAGTCTATCACCAGTCTAGCCTAACCCTAACCCTAACCCAGAGGCAGAGACGAGAAATCCAAGCTGAAATGGCCTGTAGTTCTTCCTCAACACCAACGACATCACCGTGACATCACTGGATGCAGGAAGGAAAACTCGGTTTTCTCAGTCAAAATACCACACACTGAGGAATTTATTGCTTCATTTGACTACATTTACCATTAACACTGATTGGACAATTTTCCCTTTTAGCACCAAGGTGAAGGATTAGAACATTTCTGACCAAAGCAACACCTTGTCCAAGTATCAAAACAATCACTTTGGCAGACAGAAGCGCAGTCTTATTCAGTGATTTCCAACATCGCCAGTAATGTTGAGAAGTGAACAATGAGCTCTACTCACACAAGATCAAGCCATGCAAGCGGGTCTGTGAGGCTGTTCTTAGGTGCAGTGATCCTCTGAGCTGATGTTTAGCAGGTTTAGTGTTTAACAAGTTTACCAACTTAACTTAGCTTGTTAGCATGTTCGCAGCTTTTACTAATCGAGCATAGCGCTGGTTCAGGCAGGGCATGAAGTCAAGCTCAGTTAACAATCCAAGCTGCATCAGCTGATAGCAGCTGATCTCGAGCAGCCCACATCAGCTGATGGCTCAGCTGATTCACTTCTAAGCATCCAATTGGCAAAGCTCATCCAGGGCGCCTTATTTAAGCTGCTTTAGCCTGGCTACCCTTGCTGCTTCCTCTGCAAGCTGCTTTGCAACCTGCCTCAACCCCGGCTCCTCCTCTTTATGCTGTGTCTGGTTTAATTGATGTCTGCTCTGTTCTGTACCTTATAAGGGGTCTTTGCTGCTGCTCTCTCTGCCGTAGGCTCTCCATATACGCTCGTGGAAGGTCCCAGAAACAGAGCCGCACTGCCAAATATAACTCATTAAAAGTTTTCTTTGACTGAAGTGGTCCTGACTGAACTCTTCTTATCTAGAACTGGATCTAAGACCGCATTCATGTCCAGCCAAGATGCATTTTTCCCCGTTGAAATGACATTTAGAGAATTTATTTATTATTGTGGATGAATGAGCCATTAATTTGTGAACATTATTATTCAACCTTCTGACATCTTTAGTCATTAGTTGGGTCTTGTATTATTGCAATATTCACTTAATTTGTTGTTAAAATGTCTTTAAAAAAAAGTGGCTTTTAGTGTGTATTATCCAAACCATTGACAGAATACATTAAAGATGCCATATGTTTAAGGGAATGGAGACTGAACAAAAACACCAAAACAAACACAAGACAACACTTCCCAGCCTACAGAGGCCTGTAAACCTGGTCTGTTATCTCCTTCTGTCCTTTTGTACTATTCCTGCTAGTTCTCTGCTCATTATTTACCATTCTTTTCTGCAAATAATTAAAAATATCACAACAGGCACAGTGTGGGAAACTGTGCCTTCCAGAGGACGTAGGAAGCTGCAGCCTCATGCAAGACAGCAGAAGCAAAAGAATTTGAACAACTTAAAAAAAAAAAAAAAAGTCATGGCAAATAAAAGAGTACACACGTGTTAGAACCTGTGTACTGTTAGTTAATGTGTAAATGTATTTATGCCACAACCACTACAGCTTGTAGTATCTTGACTCAGGGTCCATATTAAATATTCATGCAGCTGCAGCAAGGCTTACTACTGTAAATGCATAGCTTTAGGTAAAAAATGTGTAAATCTTTCTATAAATTTTGACCATTTGGGTGTACTGCCTGTCAGAGGCCTTTTTCTGTTTCAACCTTTTGATTTTTTTTTGTTTATCACAGCAGCCATTTTGATAAGAAACAGTAGAATAAACACAGTTGTTACCAATGATACTAATTAAGGTCATGTTAAGGTCAAACACAGTCGGGACGCTGCTACTGTCCATGCTGGCTCTCTGGAAAGGCTCTGCTACAGTAAATGGAAGAGAACTTTAATTAGGATCACTATAACACCTGTGTTTATACTACTGTTTCATATCAGGGTGTGCTCCTGCACAGGTGTTGGATCTGGTGACAAGTATCTTTTGACGGGGGCCCCACTCAAGTGTCTCTTTTGACAAGCGGTGGTCCAGCAACCACGCTTCCGCCCTCTGCTTTGCACTGAGCTGGTGAGCTTTCAAACCATTATACACAGTAGAAGTTGCCAACTGCACCATCCTTCTGTAACTGTTAGAAACATCTTAAAAATACTTATATTGCATATTAACATGGCTGCACAGAAAAAGGTCAGCAAACCTGCAGATCTGTCACTGGATCCAGTGCTGGATGCTAACACCTTAGCATAGAGAATGCTACATGACAGGAAATCTTATCTCAGATATGAGACGAAGAAATGACTGAGTAGGTTCACCTGAAAGTGTAGATAGGTAAAATAAACCTGCACTTGAGGCAAAAACATTTTATCTGTTCCATAGACTATTTATTTTGTGAAAATACGCTCCGTTGCCAGTTTATCGGTTATGCCTAGCTAAAACGTCTGCAGTCTAATACAAGAATTCTGCCATGCATCCTACTTTCATGAATGTTTTTATAGAAACACTTGTCAGTGTAGTGCAATTCAACAACACAACAAGCTACAGCCTCTAAAATTACCACAAAATTGAATCAACACCCAGTGAACATTATAACCTTCATGAATGAAGGGTTTATTGCAGGACTCTTGTGTTAGACTGAAGAAGTTTTCGCTTAGGCGTATCTTAAAAACATTTAACTTTGCGTAGATCAAATTAAAAGTACTTACTTCCCACTTTCAATGATGCTAATCACATTAGCATTGAGATTACTTTAATACCTGATGTAAAAGTTCACCAAATAGCCAATCTCCCAAAAACTTTGTCTTTTACAGTAGAAAGAAGAGATGAAAATCTTTCTTTTTTGTGAGTGTCTGTGCACATGCATGGGTTTGAGAGTGTTTTGTATTTGGGAGTAGTGCCTCATTTGTTCCTTTTACCATTGTGTCAGGTCCCCTCTCCCAAATCTTCTCCCTCTACTTACCTCCACATATAAGCTTATCTATGAGTAAAGAAAGCCTCTTCTCTAAGCTTTCCTCACTGTTTTCCATTTCTTGCACTTCTTTCTCACTTCATTTTAGGCTTAAAGGAATATTTTTACACCTAAAATCTGAACTCTAGATGGTTTTAATTGCTTTAAAAAAATCCCTTCTATCTCTTTCCTCAGTCTTCATATCACTTTCACTCTCTAAGGTCACGGCTGTATTTGCTCTGAACTTTGAAACTTGTATTAGTTGCTTGAAAGGTCGGCCATTTAAGATCCCTTTTTTCACTCATGCTGAAAGGCACTCTGCAGTTTTAAATGTGGAAGTGAGAGGGGAAGTCTCATATGAAGGCACTAACAAGGAATTATCCACATAGATTAAGCAGGTCTGATCACAACAAACATTCACTCTGCTCAGCTGAGGCCTTAATAACAGCTTTCATCGCCACCTCACAGAGGCTGCTGGCCCTGTTCAGACGTTCACGTCATGACCTAACATCTCACCAACAAATCATTTTGGTATCATCGTTTTTTTTTTATTTAGTCAATAAATTTGCTGACCATGTCTGTTGTTTTCCAATTTTGCTTTTAAAGGGAGAATGGGCTGTCCACCCACCGTTTTTTATTTATCTGTACCGACAGCAGAAACCCCCGTGAGGGAAGTGTGTGAGGGGGAGAGACGGGAAAATATGATGTGGCAGAATTTGAGCTGAAATGTGGCCCGTTTGTGGTTCCACTCAGTGTTATTGTGGTAAATAAAAAGAGGGGTAGATTATTACCACCAATTTGTGACTGTCAAATTACAAGAACTCAATTATAATTACAGAATAATATAAATCTGTGCTTTGTGTGTCTCGGATTGATCACCACTCTGATACCGCTTAATTGAAAAAACAAAACTGCTGTTGATAAATCAGGTTTGAGCGCTCTGTGGAGACAAACCATTCTCATCTAGGACTGTGACGGTGTGGATTTTTTTCCTTACCGCGGTGACAAAGCAACTTATTCCTGTGGGATGATGGTTTACCACGACTGCCTTAATAATACGTTTTACTGGACTTTACTGAAGCAAACTGTCCTAAGTGAGCAGCAGACTGAGAGTGACAGTTCTGTCCACAGTGGAGCAGAAAGTTGTCCGTGCAGCAGTAAATATGCAGTGTTTCAGTTAATAAACACCGCTGGAAAAGTGAAGGCAGTTGCTGTAGCCCTGAAGTAAGCTGAGCAGGAAAGGCTACCGTCTAATGCTAATGCTAACACGCTAGCATTGCACCTTTACAATGTCGACTCTGGTGCATTTTTATCCCCATCAGAAGCTTTATAGTGGTGAAATATATCCATAATGATAAATCTGAATGTGAATCTGTGATATGAATCTGTCGACCAATCAGAGGCTGTGTCCCTGACTTGTGTTTGACAGCACAGATCCCTAACGCTCATTTACGCTCTGTGTTAGATACGCATACGTATACGGACGGAGCCTTGTGCAGCACTCCATTAATTTTGTCCGTACTTCTGCATGTTTCCTGAAAGCCTCCGGATACAGATTGAACAAAGTAATATCTTTGGTTGACTTGGGGGTAGTGTAGCAGTATAGTTCAAGCAGGATGTGACCACAGGACATGAAGTAGAAGTCTTAAAAATACAATAGTTTTGTAAATGAAAGTATTCTCTGTCCACATGTTGTGATGTATTTAATGGTGCACAGACCACCTCCGTCTACAACGCTGCATCTGCCTTTGCTCCTTTCACAAGAGGTACATTATTACGACCTCCTTCAGCGTCGCCATGTTTGCTGTTTTCAGAAACTTTTGACTCTTCTTGTTCTTCAGAGCAACTTTTGACTCTTCTTCCAGGTTGACTCTGAGTCGCTATATTGCTCAACATCCATACCAACGTAAAGAACGCATGGAAGTATGTAGAGAGTGACGGTTATATGGTTTACAATGTGTCTATTTTTGTTCGTAAAGGGAGCATGAATGAGCTTTTAGGTGAATATATAGATGAATGCACTGATGTCAGCATGATGACTGGTGTCTGAAACTGTGCAAAAAGTACCCTGTAGCGTCTATGAGACGCTGCCAGAAAGCTTTGTTAACATTGCGAAACGGTTGCAGTTCCATTTTACAAAACTGCTCGGTAAAGTTCAGGAAAAGATCATGGGTTAAAAGAAGTATGTTGCATGACGCACATCATGTGATATAAGTGAAGTAATGCAAGTCATGTGACACATGTAACATTATGTAACTAAAAACTTTAGCTAACATTGCCCCTGGTTCCACCCGGGACATGAACTCCCTCTCCCTGGGTGAAAGTCCTGCTCGTTGATGCATCCAACCGCCCCACTTCCTCCACACATGAACTAACCGGCTACAAGTCGATCAGTCGTATATTCCTAATGACAACTCATCAATAACCTCGTTCAACAGGATGAACCACAGAATATGTTCTGTAAATGATACGGTTGATTAACAGGAGGGAGTGATGGGAAGTCATCAATCATCGGTGTGACTCAGATGATGATATTCCGAAATTAGAGACCTTTTTTTTGTTTTTGTACATACACTGTATCTGCTGAGTCATACTTACGAAACCTGATTGAGTTGCTCTCATCTGTCATTGAGATCATAAATATAATATAACATTATTTAATTTCTGTATGAGGGTGGCATAAGTGGTAAGAATAGAATAATTTTGACTTATATTCCAAGATGATGATTTAAGAATTTAATCTTCCATGAAACTGCTTGACAAAAATCAGTAATATATATACATATAAAAAGGGACTGGTTGTTAAATTTTAGCTACCATATGTCTCAAAAGTCTGAGAAAGAAGCAAAAGTAGCAGGACTCTGGCTCTGACTCATATGAGTTTGTGGTGATGTACTTTTATGAACGACACAATAAAACAAATTTTTGATTTTATTTTTTCTTTCATAGCTACAATCTCATTCTCATGTTGCAGGGAGCTGATTGCTGTTGCATCAAACCAACTGCTCCTGATTTTGTTTTCCTGAGCTGCATCAACTAACGGAATCTGATGAGCCGCACACAGGAAGACAGAAAAACAATTCTGACGTGTGTTACAGACATAGAAGAGAAAAACGGTGACATAAAACAAGAAGATTCTGCACAGCAAAGATGAAAACAAAGCAATAAAAATCAAGGAAATAACTGTGATGGTGAAGAAAAGGAAATGAGTTGGCTATTTTCATTATTGAGTTATCTTTCGGGTATTTTCTTGATTAATCGATTTGTTGTTTGGTCCATAAAATGTCAGAAAATGGGGAAAAATCTTGATCACTGTTTCTTAAAGCACAACGGGACGTCCTCACATGTCTTATTTTGTCCACAAATCAAAGATATTCAGTTTACTGTCACAGAGGACTGAAGACACCAGAAAATATTTGCTGAAATCAGAGAATTTGGATATTTTTTCTTTTAAAAAAGGTTTAAATTTAATAGTTGCCTACTAATAGATTACCTGACCAGTCGTTGCAGCTCTTGTTGCTTCTGTATCACAGCTAAGACTTTTCGTTTGGAGCTGCTTCCTCATTATTCTTTTCTCTATTAAATAAAATATTGAAAGCCAGATTGAAAGAGACAGTTTTAGAAAAATACAGCTGTTAGATTCTCTGTTATTCGTGTACAAACACACACTAAACCAGATTTTTTTCCGCTAACCTCCTGTGATGTTTGTCATGTTGTACACAAAGTTTTATCTCACGGTTACGGCGCCGTTGTTCCTTCGTATTCCCATCACGACTCACCTCCTGGCTCTAAAATACGTCTTCCTGTGTCAGTCTATGTCTCTGTCCCCTATAGTGGATGAGGAGAAGGAGACGTTTTCATCACTGTTAAGCTCTGCTAGATTGCCTTGAAGGAATCGATTGAGCACAGAGGCAGCAGAAGTTATGGTCGAGAAGCTGGAAGCTCTTTCCCCCCCCTGTCAGGACGCCGAGTCGCTGCTTCATTTCTGCTGCTTTCTGCCTCTGAGAGGTATTTAACACTTTCTATGATGGCCAGGACTATAATGCATTATAATGAGTTATAAATAGTGATATAATATAGATTAGAATTGATTATAGTATAATAGTGATAAGAACTCATTAATATTCATTGTGCTTTATAACAATATTCATAAAACATTATAAAACATTTTATATATAATGACTTATGAGGTCATAATACTTAATAATTGCTGGTTATTCGCTGACATTTTTTTCCTCAAGAATCGTAGTGTATTTTCATAGTTTTAATATATTATAACCATTTAAAGATGCGTGTGTTTGTATAGAAAATCTAAAAAAAACAAAAACAAATAGAACAACTTGAATTAAGAAAAATGATTAATTATACATAAAGTGCTGCCTGTTTTTTCTTTTTAAATCTGCATTAAGTTCTGTAAAAAAAATATTGGACATGAGGACATAATATAGACTGATAGAGCTGTTGTAGGTCAATATCAGGCTGATGATATCTAAATATAATCACTGCTATAATGCATTATAATGTGACTATAAGTTACTCTAAGTCAGGCCTATGCAGTTATCTTCTTTAGAAGGACAACATTTGAAAAAAACTTCCAGTTTCCAAGTTTAACCTGTTAAGTTCAAAGTTTAAATGTGTAAAACCATACACACCTTTTTTTAAAATTGGAAAATACAAATGTACAAAAGTACAGGAAAAAAACAAATAAAACAAAGCACCTTTGTAATCGGAAAGTACCTTGTTTTTTTTTAATTAAATAAACACAATTGTTGTATTTAACTTTTTAAAAAATTCAGTTTGAGTTTCCTAAATGGCCTCATTTTAAACAGCCTGAGAGAAATAATAATTATAATTATAATAAATTCAGTGTCTCTGTGCTTAACTGCTAATAACATGATGATCTTCTAATAAACAATGTAAATAAAATCACAGTTTTTTAAATTTTTTTATTTATAAATGGTCAAATAGCTGGATTGAGGTTAAGGGTTTGATTCTGCTCGTGGGCAAATAATTCAGTGGATCTGCTCCAAGTGGTCATTTGATGCTTTAAGTAGAATAATGAAATTCCTGAGGTACAGGCAGATATAATATGTTATAAGATGGTTATAAGTCACTGTAAGTAAAGTGAAAAAAATAAACTTATGCTAAAAAAGTTGTAAAATTAATAAATATGTTATATTTTAAAAGTAGCAAGTTGTTGCACAGTGAGGAAAAAAAATAATGTATGTAAATAAAAACAAACAAACTTGATACATCAGGATGCATCGATGATTGTTTCATAATCACATCGTAGCCCTCTGAATCACAATGAAATCGAATGTGCCAAGAGAGTCCAACCCTGAGTTATAATGCCTTATAATCATTTCATAATGCAATATAATGCACTGTAACAGTGATTATAATGATGAAATTACAACTATAAGAATTATAAGTCAAAATGTTAAAATGCTATAAAGTTCTTGTAACTATAATTGTACATTGCTACTTGCACAGTATCATGCATTATAAGTCCTGTATATTTATAATGTATTTTAGTCATGGGCATCATAGAAAGTGTTGCTGCTTTTTAAAAAACAAAATCTCTTTGGTGTTTGGTGTTTTCCTCTCAGGGCTGAACAGCAATTAGTCACATAAAAAAAAATCAACATTATTCTCCTCGCTGCTGCACTTTCAGGATCGCACGAGTTTGCTGTTTTTATTTTTTTTTCCCCAAATGGCTTCTTAAACAAAGTAATCTGGTGCTGCGGAGAATCCGAGCGAGCAGAAAGGTCCTCATTATTCAACTCACAATCCGTGTTCAGCTCACAAATCCTGCACATTTGTTTCACCTCACATTTCTGGAGAATCTTTCTTTTTGAAGACAAACGTTTTCACATGTAAATAATTCAGCGTCATTTCATTATTTCCCACCTAAATGTTTTTTTTAAATTTATCAGTATTCTGCTGGGTCTCAAGTATCGATCAGTGACACACTGAGTGTTCAGTATGCTTGGGGCAAAAATGATGTAGAGCAGTTCTTTGCACAATTAACTTCTTAACCTTCAGCGTCCTCAATACCGCCTGCAGATTCCTCTGTAAGTAGCTTTAAATTTAGATGTAAAAGTTTTATTCCGCGCTGTGTAAGAAAGTCACGTACAGTTCTTATTCTTTATCTGCTGGCTTTAAAGATTCTTTGAATCAATGTGTTTGAGGCAAGGGATCATTTTCTTTCTGATTTTCTTTTTTCTCTTTTTCTGACCTACTTTTGTGTAAAAGATGTCTGGTAAAGAATTATTTATGCATTCTGTTTTTATATGTATACACATACAGCATCAGTTGCACAAAATGTAGTTAAAGAAAATTACTGGTGGAGCACAGCTCTTCTATTTATTACTTCAATCAGTGCTTCATGTTTTAAACCAGATGCTGCTCTTGTAGCGATAACTTACACAAAAAAAGATGTGCATTATGAAGCACATTATTGAATTCTGTTTGACCTTCGCCTGTTAGAGCTTACTCATTGAATATCTTTGATTACAAGTCTGGTTTTATTGGTCATATGTAGGTTAACGCAGGGTCAACGCTTCAATGAAATATATGAGATGAAAAGAACAGCAGCTCAGCAGTAAATAGAGATAAAATAAGATAAGAAAGAGATTGAATAAAGTATTTAATCTCTATACTAATTCTAACTAACATAATACAATAACACTTTATTACACCTGCCATTAACAGTTAGCTAGTTTACTTGTTGTTTACTTCCTAACTGCTGTCAGCTGTTATCTGTAGCTGGCGCTGCCTAGTTAGCTCAGTTTGCTGTGGAGCAAGATGTCTAATTAGCTGACTCCTGCCACCCCGGCAGGAGTCAAACCCAGCAAGAAAACCACCTCGGTATTGTGTTCCCTGTCAAACCGTTATCCAGACCATTATCAGTCTTAGAGTCTATGTTCGGTTCCAGTCTGGCTGAGATCTCCAATCGGCCAGACTCAGCTAGACGCTGACAACGCTAGAATATAGACGGAAAAAATGCCAATGGCCACTGGGTGTCTGCATTTCTCAAGAGATTAGAAGGAAGCAAGTTAGTTTCATCACCAGCTTCAGCAACAACAGCAACGTTTTTTTCCTGGAGACAATGACACTTAATAACAAGTCATAAACATTTATAAAGGTGTTAATAATGACAATATGCAACACTATACTAATACTAATGTAATGCTAAAGCTATAAAAATATATTAAAATGATAATTGTGTGAGATATACATCATATTACACTCTATGCATCAGTTTATGGGTAGATAATATAAATATGTTTAAGATGAGGATTGTGTTTAAGAGCAGCAGTGACCAAGCAGTGTTCTTTGAGGCAAGACCAGATGTGCTGTGGGATTTTGGGACAATCATACATTATTATTATTGCAATATACAAATACACAAACATTTTTGAATTAATTTGTAAGTTACTGTATCAGTACTTTGTGTACACTCATTCTCTAATACAGAGGCGAGTTGGTGCAGTGGCTGGTTGGTGAGAGTGATTAGTGTCAGTCTGTCTGTCCCTCTTTTCAGTTTCATAACTTTATTTTTAATTTTTTGACCTGCCTGGGTTAAACCGGTGTGTAAAGTTTCATATAAAATCTTGAATTAACAAATATTTTGATGATGTCAGAGGCTATTTCGCATGGATATGAACTGTTATATACTGTTAAAAGGTGCTAAAATGTTCAGAAAGTGCTGAGACACACCCTGAAATAATTTCACCAAGTTTTATTTTGAAAACCTCTCAGTGATTTGAAATGGCATCATGTCTTTTGTAAAGTCAGTGTTTTCACTGACTCAAAACAAACCCAAAGCCTGGTAATCAAACACTGTTGTCACAACATGATAATTCAGATTTTAAATGGTAAAACTAATCATCAGGAATTGCGTTGCTTATCGTTTGATCCGTAGATTTTGGCTTAGCCTTTGGTGAACTTTGTGCACAAAAAGTTTGAAAATCCCTGGTTTACTGTGTATCAGTCCTTTTAGCATATACATAAAAAAGCACTATATGAGTATGTTAAAATGAGGATTTTATGTAAGACTAAAAATCATCATGTCATCATCATCTCAGCTGTGTATCTTTGGCTCTTACATCACTCAAGGTAACCACCATTTTAATTTTGCTGTGTAACAGTGTCCTGACCCACAGTGTGACACAGCAGTTCTCTTCTCTCACCTTGTCGCAGCGGGACAGGGAGGAACTGTGTGGGTGTGTGTGTGTGTCTTTGTCTGTGTGTGTGTGTGAGGTTGCCCCCTCTGGTGCTCTTGGGAGGAGTGGGGAGGGGTCATCAGTCTCAGTGGGATTTGGCGATGCGTCCATTCAAGCCAAGGTCACAGAGACTCACTTCTGGGACACTTTAACCTTTTCAAACAGACCTGCTGAGAACACACACACACACACACACACACACACACACACACCGCTCCTCTTACTTATACAAACACAAATAATGCGTATGTGAGAACTGTATGTTCACACACACACACACACACACACACACACACACACACACACGCAGCACAATCTGCACACACACACACCGTCAGCTATCGTTATAATAGCATCTGAGGAGCTGTCGGTTTCCATTTCGTTGGCCCTGAGCTGAACCAAAGTGGAAAGGCCGTTTGCACTTAGTCGACTCGTGTCTTTCCGCCTCTCTGCACATCGTCTTGTCTTGTGCTCTCTAGTAAAACGCTCCCCTGCGCCTGGAGGCAGCGAGCGGGGTGAAGAGTTTAAATTCCCTCAAGTTCACAACTGCTTCTGAAAGGGGTTAGTAGAACATCAAAATTTCATGTTTGTTTTCGTAGTACTCGTGTCGCCAAGTTGTACTCTTCGACAGAGGACTTCATTCATACCCACACTATGAATTCAAGCGCTAAAACGTGAGGCTAAATGCTAACTGGTGTGAGGTCTGAACGCTTCTGACAGGTTTGTTCAATCCATTGTTAAATTAATCTGCAACTATTTTGATAATCGATTAGTCATTTGAGTAATTTTTTAAAGACAAAAGTCAAAATTCTCTGATTTCAGCTTCTTAAATTAGAATTTTCTTGCTTTCTTTACTCCTCTAGCTGACGACCGTGGATTTTGTCGGCTAAAATATCAAAAAAAATATCGGCCTATATAATATTAAGGTGTTATAAGGAGGGGTAGGGATTCATATTTTCCTGAAAATGACAAATTTTGAGCAATGGCCACTTTATTCTATTATCTGGTGGTATTAATAATCAATACTGAGGCAGAAGAACGTCATTTCAACATTAATCAACATTATAATACATAATTTAAACTCTGCATGAGGTTCGACCTTCGCTGCGGCTGCATGTGAGGATGAAATGCCAAGTTCAGCCTGTGATCTATCGCTGTCTGACTGAACAGCCTCATGGAAGCGATATTTTACAATTCTTCATATTTTAAACTAACGAAATTCATTAAAACAAGTCATTTGGTGTTTTTAAAGTCATGTTATTGAGCTGAAACAGATTCCACATTCTGATGCTGCTGCTGCTGAGCGCAGTAGACGGCTCCCACCGTGCACACTTCACTGTTCAACGTACTCGGCTTAATGAAGTTAATGATCTCTCAAAGTTAAAAAGTAGAACTCTAAAAAAGTTCTGAGCCACTTGGTGTGAGGCTTCAAATGAATTCTTGGGGGATTTTGGCGTCTTTCTTCACTGAGGGGCGCTTTTTGCCACAACCAGCTGCTGTAGATAAATCCATCGGATTCTGCAGTGTTTCAAGATTGGGGGGGTCGCTGCACCTCAAACCTCAACACTGAAAAAAGAAGTGTAGGGATTAGATAAAGTGCAGCAGACCTTGAAAAACTGATAGTCGTAACATTAACCTTTGGTATAATTAAGTTATCTGGCAGACTCTTGTGTTTCTATGAAAAATTGAGGACATCATTAAAGAAACATTTTGAGATGAGACTTTACAGTGTAAAACCTGCAGCTCCTCAGAATATGTAACTCCATAAATAAATAAATCCATACGACACTGAATGAAGAGTGCCCCCATACTGTTTGCTAATTAAATGCTAATGCAATTAATTATGTTCATTTATGATCAATAGACACATTAAAGTCTTCTTCTCCTGCAGCCTCATAAAAACACTGGTAGGAAATATTTGTTCAGGATGGTGGAGGAATCAAAATGATGATGATATTTCACTTTCTGAGAGTTTTTTTTTTTATTGAGTCTCTCTATTTAAAATCGTTGGTCTCTGGAGACAAAGTTTTAAATTGCTCCACTAGGTGCTGAATGGACCAGAGTGAATCTACAACTGTGTGTACACTAATGCTAATCCAATAGTGCTTAAAGTGCAACGTCATCATAGACCGCTCCACTGTAATCTCTCTGAGATGCTTCACCAGCCTGACCCTTCCCATGTGGCGGGTAAAAGAGGATGTGCATCTGTGGTTTTGTAATATTTTATCTTTACATTTAATTTCCTACTTAAAGAAAAATATCCAAGAACTGATGACTGCTAGAGTCCGTCACAGCTAATCTGGAGCGTGAGAGGCGACATCTAAAAGCACTTCTCAGGTAAACATGTCTAATATTTGCTTACTTTACTTCAGAAGTGATCTCCTTAAATATGAAAGAAGTGCTCACTTTGCTGTCTTTGATCTGTGGTGACTGTGGTGTTTGGCGTTAATGCGCTGCAGGTTAGCTTTTGATCCCTGTCATACAGTGTGTTGTATTGTCCCACATACAGAGAATCTTCCTCTGCGTTAGATTTGACTGAATCTTTCCGCTCCTGCGATAATCCTCTTTGCAACAATGCTAATTGCAGCGTTGATACAAAAAGATGACACGCAGCTTGTTGAATCATCCTGTTGTTTGTTGCTCTTTTAGTCATTGTAGGAACACGGGGGAGCAAACTTAAGGAGAGCTGAGATTTGAACACGGACAAAAATTCCTGAACTAATTTCACTTCTTTGTTTGAACATACTTATCGCTAATGCAAATAGCGGTGCAGGTTGACTACACCTGAGTGAAGACAAACACAGACAGAGAGAAAGAGAGAGGGAGAGAGGGAGAGGCATCCTTCCAAAGTGGCTCATTGCGTCATACATTATTTAGGCAGCTGCTGAATTATGCAAAGCTTTGATATTGATCCCAGGGCTTGCCATCACTGCAGTCACAGGAATAGAGAGAAAGTAAGTTAGAGTGGAGGAATAAGTGAGAAAAAAAAAAGGAAAGATAAAGACGTCGAGAGTGAAATAATCCATCGAAGACAAAGTAATGAAAAGATGAAGATACACTGAGATGCCCATATGGTGTGTGACAACGAGAATGCATCATGCATTCATGAGTTCTTCTCCCTCTTTTGTGGAAAATTTGTTTTGTAATGCATAAAAATAGCACCTACGGTTAAGAAGTTACCTCAGAAATAAAAAATAAAAAAAAAGACTGAGATTATACTTCAGACAGAACAGAAAAAGAGAGAGGTTTAGGAAAAATATCCATCTGGGACCAGCGCTTTGTGCACCGGAGAGCCAAACAGTGTGTAGTCCTGCCAGGACAAAGCATCAGACCTTGGCAGAGAGCGTCATCCAGTCTCAGTCTTTCTATGACTGAGTCCAGTGTTACACACACGAACATCTGTCATCCATCTCAAGCGTGAAGTTGATCTCCGAGCGGCCTGGCTTCAATGCTACTTTTGTTAATGGGTGAAATGAGGTGAAAGTCTGACTTGTCTGTGCTTTACTGAAACCAGCGGGAGGCAGTACTGAGGGTAGAACCTGATGCAGCGTTGCACGCCATCTGCCCTGATGTTTACCTCTGCAGAGTGATTGATCAAACCAGAGCTTCCAGGTGGGGCAGTCAGACGGAGAAAGTACAGCATCAGTTTGAAAGTACGTTATTATTATTTTTCTCTGTCAGAGTATAAGTCTCCTGTCTAAATACTAGCTCACTAGACGTGTTATTTTGCTGAAAGCAGAGACGTTTTTACCCTGCGAGGCAGCTGGATTCTATCTTGACAGGTTTCAAGTTATCCGTTTGTGTTCACACCAAAAGTGGTGCAGCCAATCAGCATCTTAGGAGGGACTACTGGCAGCTACAGGCAAGGTTTTAGGTGTGACAACAGCGAGAGGCGCCCACGGAAGCGACTTCGTCTTGAACGAACAATTGCGGCTCCTGGAGAGGTTAGCATAGATACCGCGATAGCATCGGTTATATCAGAGCTGGAGAGTATTTCTTCATTGAAAAGAGAGCAAAGAACGACCCTTGAAGGCTTCACTCGATGAGAAAGGTGTTTTCACTCTTGTCCTGGCCGGCCGAGTTTTTGAAAGTGCCTGCCCTTTTCCAAACAGATCAGACACGTCAGGTTAGAATAGATACCTTTGCCAGTATGGAGTTATTTACCATTTAAGCAAGTTTAAACAAGGCTGAACAGAACTGAGGTCTTGAATGAGCAGATATTTTTTCATATAGTTGTATTTCTTCAATACTATCAAATGTTATGTATTTTATTGTTTTAAACATGTGGCGTTGAAAAAGTATCGAGGTAGCGATACTTTTGGCAACTTTAGTACGTGCAGTCTGATAATGAGTTTTTACAGTGCCACAGTGATTTAACTGTCGACTATGACTCAGCTTTTAGTCCAGCCCACAAAAGCACTGATTGTTTTGGCCATTTCTCCGACAGCCATTCACGAAAGCTACACCAGACTTATTTGCATCACTCCACAAAATCTGATATGTGGGTAGTGGTGTGGAAGCAGGCTAGCATTACTTTCCCATCCATCTCCTGCACAGATATGACTAAGACACTTTGTTGCCAAGACCAGGAAGGGAAAAAAAAATCTTCCTCCTCTGGTAGGAACTGCAGCCTTATCTATGCAGAGACGTGTCAGACGCTCTCTCGGCTTCACGGATTGGCAGTGTTTTTTTTGTTGTTATTTTTTTTAAATTGTGAGAAGGCGGGGATAAGTGGGTGGAGGGGTGTGGTCTCAACATCTACTGAATGGGCTCTGGTGATCTGATCAGCTGACAGGTTTTATTCCAGCGACAGAGAGATGGATGAGGTGTGTGCGTTGAGGGGACTGCTTAACTGTTAGATGAAACAGGGTGGCAGTTGGTGCAGTGTACTCGTGGCACCAAAGAGCCGTCTGAGTGATGCTGTCTGACTCACACACACACACTGATACATGGCCTGATGATACATAATGACCAACCTGACACACATTAAATACTTAACACAATATACAAGCATAATTATACATAATAGTCAACACAATCACATAAACACACACGCACACACAAACCCGCAATCCCCTTTACTGGAGCGTAAACATTATCATCATTTACTTTTATGATTAATTTGAATCTATTTTTATTATAGAGCATTATACAGAGAGGTATAAAAGATTAGAGTTCAGTGTGAGAGAGAAGGTGGGCTGCACTTGTCAAATAACCTGAAGTCAACAACTAAATACAAACGTATCGGTGTTGTGGGCGGACATTATGCACACAATGTCAGCATTGTGATTAAACCTGTGTGCTGTTGGTGCCTTATATCCCTCTGTTTAAATGGGATGATAAAAGACGGGAGTTATTAAAAATGTACACTGTGGGCAGACAAACATTACACCCATATGTGATTGTTGAACATCTTATTACCAAAGCATGGATGGATGATTACATGCTGTTATAACAGCCTCCACTCTTCTGTGAAGGCTTTGCGCAAGATGTTGGAACCTGGCGGCAGGGATTTGCTCCCATTCAGTCAGCAGAGAGCATTAGTGAAGTCGGCCACTGATGTTTGGCTCACAGTCAATGTTCCAGTTGATCCCAAAGGTGTTGCATGAGGTTAGGTGAGGGCACCGTGCAGGGAAGCCAAGTTCTTCCACATCAAACTGTGAAAAATGTTTCTTTATAGACCTGGCTTTGTGCTTGGGGACATGTGTTATCTTGATCAGAAGAAACCAAAGCGTAAAGACACATGCAGTGCAACCCTGAACTTACCTTGACATTAACCAGAAGAGTTTTATGTGAGCGCAAATATCCAAATTAGTTGGACCGGACATTTAGCAGACTTTACTCTGCCAGCTCCCAAGTACAAAGTCCGTGTAATGTTCGCTTGAGCCTGTGAGTGAATAGAGCAAGTCATTGTCCGGTGAATTAACAGCAAGTGAGAGGGCATTTTGATGAAGTTTCATTTTACTGGCACGAAAACAGAAGAATCTGTTACCGTCGCTCCAGGAAACAACCTCAACAACCTCTGAGCTGGCAACCTACATGTTGAAAGTGGTAAGTTAGCCCCTGCTCGCTAATGGTACAAGCATAAACAGGCTAGCAAATGTTACCTTTTCTCTCCCTTTTCTCTTTAGCCATTTTAGTATTTCAGTGCCAGGGCTCGCCTTCCCATCTGCAAATGTCCGACACTATTTAGCACCGTCACTGCATCCCGTAGCACTGACCAAGATGATTGGTTTAAAGAAATACAAACCAGCCAGAGTGTTATTTTTCCTCCTTACATCAGAATGAAATTCAGGAACTTTTGTCAGTAAGGGTCAATGCCAAAATCGTCAGACAAATCCAAGGGACAATAAGAAACTGCAGTCCTGTAAACAAAACACTGCAATTGTGTCATGTCCTGCCTCTTGTATGTTCTACCCAGGTGCCACCAGAAAGTAAAAACACGTCCAAAATAACACAGTGTACTGTTCTGTTGTACCTGTGTGAAAGGGAAACTCCAGATAATGTCCAGACCTGATCCTCAGGACCTTGTCTGAAGTTCATGTTCAGTTATGGGTAAATTTCCTGGATTAAGGTGGCTAGTCCAAACCAAACTGCCCCAAACCAAAACTATACGTATAACAGTGCTGCAGGGATGATTTATTTCTGTGGGCCAAACCAGCAGTTAGCATCACTCTGGTTCCCTCCAATTGGATTTTTCTATTGGATTTTGGATCAGGGCAAAAAAAAAAAAAGCTCTGTGACAAACAAAGGTTTCTGATACTTACATGTTTTGTTTAGCAAGATAACACGTGTTCAGTGTGATGACGTTTAATGTCCCTGACAATCTCTGTTGTCTCTTATAGCCACTCGTTAGCGACCAACTTTTTAAAGACATGTTCAAGCCTCAAAACTCACGAATGAGGTCTTTACTGACATATTTTAAGTTATAGAACAAAACGTGGACCTTATTTCAGGCATCTGATCAAAAACCAATTAATAAAACTGAAGTGCTAATATGCTGACTCATTTCCGTGTTAGGACTCATTCCTGTAACACTCTGTTGCATGTGGATTAAGATGTCCACTCGAGCCTCCAGTTTGGCCCTGAGGCAACCTAGAGGGTTATTCCTGCTGTTTTTGCAGGGATGCTTTCGGACTTGTTGGGTCAGTTGGGTCCCTTCTGCCCTGACTGCTGTGGAATTAGGTTAGAATTTGGTTTCTCTGTGCCCTGATGTTGATTCCTAATGATTTTGGTGAGTCCCTGATCTTTCCTGTAGCGCCACCATCAGGACAAAATTGCCAAACCTCTGCACTTATTTCACCAAGACTAACTAACAAATAATACACACTGGCTCGTTTCATCTGATTTCAAGAAGCAGGGATCAAGAATAACTTTATAGAAATAGCCCATCTTGGTCTCCTTTGCTTATGTAGGTCATTTAAAGGCATCAGTATTAAACTGAGACCATTTCATAACCAGTTAAAAACTCCTTGCAGCAGTTTTAAACAGTACTCCTGCTAGATTCTGTGTAACTGGACAAAGCAGAAATGTTAACACACCTTAACTCCAACTCCTTTTGGTTCCAGCTGGCCTCCTTTACAGACACAAAATATGAAAAATGACTTTTGTATTGTCATGATGACAATGTGTCTTGTCATGGGGAAACTAATTAATGAAGTTGTGGGCTAATCCTATTTGTACTCCCCCATAATATTACTATAATTTCATGTATATTCGGCTTACAGTAGATTTAATTTGACATATTTTTAATTTGCTGCATTGTTGTTTTGTTTTTTATATCTTGTAGAACTCGTGTTTCTGTGATCATATCTGACGTTCTGCCTGATTTATAAACTGCTGTGGTGAATCTCGCGGTGTCATTGTAAAACTGACGAGTGACTGACGACAGATGTTTTTGTTCAGTGCTGTGAGAGATGGTGCATAACACCACTCACACACACAGACAGACAGACAGACACACACACATACACACACACACACACACACACAGCACAGAGCTGCTGTTTCTCTCCCCCTTATAGAAGCAGTGCACCCACCCACACCGCCCTGGCAGTGAATGAGTTACTGCTGGTGCAGTGTGTGAGCCTGGTGCGCCCCTCCCTGGTTGGACCGCACGCCGCTGCTCTGCTCTGCTCTGCTCGGCTGTCTGCAGACGGATGTTGCCGCATCCCGGCGCGCTGCGCTCCGCCACCAGGCTGCGTTCCTCTCCAAATGTGCCAAATCTCCTCCTCTGTCCTCCTGTCTCCGCCTGACGCACACAAACACTCACTCACACGCACACACACCGCCGACGCTCCTCTCCGCTTCTAGACTCACAACTCTCCGGTAAAGTGGCTCATCACCCACAACGGTACGTAAACTGTTTGTGACTGTTTGTGTTGTGTGTTTTTCTGCCTTTTTTTGCGCGGAGTTGATGCGACGGCAGGTTTCTTCTTGAGTGGGATGCTGTGGAGCGGCTGCTGCGCATTTTCTCTGTTTTTTTCAGTCCCAGCTCTGATTTTTCTCCTCTCCGCACAGACGTGACGTTCACCCTCAAACAACTGCGTTTCAGTCGGTTTTCTTCCAGCCTGCCTTTGCTGCGTAAGACCATCCAAACATCCAGGATAGGAAACATTTACTTTTTTTATGCGCAGTGTTGTTGATGGCGCGTACTGGGAGAAATGTCTGGAAGAAATTAGGGCATGAGACGGCATAAACTCGTTAAACAAATCAGTCCTGTTAAATCTACCTTGACATAAGAGGAGCCATGTAAGGTTCAGTCAAGGGATTTGGGCAAGACCTTTCTTTATCCAAAGTAACGGGATTAATGCAGGCAGACAGAACAGTAGGTGCCTATTTAACCTATTTTCTCTGTGAAAAGATTTCTGTACATGAACCTGCGGATCATTAACAAACGTGTGCAAGCTTTTATGAAAAATCACTGCAGCCTGTACCTACTTTTTTCATATGCAAACTTGCCAAAGGATAAGAGGTTTGAGGATGATGTAACGGATAGAGAGATTGTCCTGCAACTGCAAGGACACAGGTTTGATCCCCTAAAATGAGCCTCTTTCTGCCGAGTCACTGTGAGTCATATGGATAATTGTGAGAGATACCTAACATGCAGGTGATGCAGATGAACTCAGTGCCCCCTACAGACACAAGAGAAAAAAGAAAAAAAAAAAAAAACCCAGTTTCATTGTGTCATTGCTATGGTTTCCAGTTGGCATGCTGGTAACGTAATGGGGTGAAGTCTGTCTCCGGGGGTGTGTTGTGGTCCAGAGGAGGACAAATGACCGTGCAGGTTCAGACTTGAGTGCGCAAAGAGGGGATAGAGACTGCGAGTGGGTGAGGGTTTTTGTGTGTTTTTAGTCGCATTTGTACTCTAAAATAGTTAACTGTGTTTTGTGATGATTCATTCATGCCGAGGATGTTGCCATTGCAGTGAAACCATCCTTCTCTGTGAGTGTGTTACTGTGTGTGTGTGTGTG
>JAJHUR010130444.1:0-26244 GCA_027495735.1 Lutjanus campechanus | reverse complement strand
GGACACTTGGATTACACCACACAAGCAGGATGGAGACATTTTGTGTTTGTTTTGTGTGCTATTTTTAACGTTTTATCGATGGTCACCATTCACTGCCATTGTACTGGAAGAGGCTGCTACCCTGCTTCTCCTAAAACTCCAAGACTGTTTTGGAAATTGAAGATTTTCATCCACCATCACATCGACATGGTGGTGAGTATATACTGCGTGGGTTAATCTCTTAAAGTGGAATATCGCTTTAAGTCATTACTGCAAATCCAAACAAAGTTCATCTTGGCATAGATTATTTATTTTCATTTTTCTTATTCACTTTTAGCCTAAGACTACCTCTGGTACTGCTGCAGTTCAACAACCTACTGTTGCAGAATCCTTTGCAAAGTGTGTGACCTATGCTCCCTCTTCAAAACAAGCCCAGGATTTGAATAAAGCCGTGGCCTATTTCATCTCCAAAGATATGATGCCATTTCAGATAGTGTTGTGAAATTAATTAATGCATAATAATCTTGATAATCGTGAAACCGTGATTATTCCTCAGACTATAATTGTACAATCAAAATCTATAATTGTTGCATCCCTAAACATGAATGAACGCAACTGAAGGTAAAAGCAAAAGTAACTAGGTGAGCCAAGAAATTCTGTTTTATAGTGACTTTTCCTGCAGAAGTTTTCACCATTTATTCAGTGTTTCATCAAAGGAACATGCATGCACGCCTGCACTAGTAGAACAGCCAATAGGAACACGTGGTTTATGACATAACCAATTTAAGACTACCGTCACAGGCCACATTTCCTAATGCCTGAACACAGAACCAAGACAACAGAAATCTAGATTTCTCGCAGACCACTTGATTTACAATATACTGAAAGGTTATTATCAGTATATAAAGATTAGGATGTAATTATTGCTCATTGATGCCAAAAAAAAATGTTGCCTACCACAGCTTAAATTGTATCATTAAATGTAATTGTAAATTGCACTCCCTACTGAAATTATGATTCATAAATAACTAAGTAGATTACATAGATAGATAGATCATTGCAAGCAGCAATGATCAGGCCCTCTCACCCCCATGCACACTGGGGCATGCAGTGGTCGCGCCCTCATTGCTGGGTGGCCCTGAAGTGTTTTGGACAATGTGCAAAGCTTTCACTGTCTGTGTCCACAAGGTGGGGCTAGAGAACGCCCATAAATGATAACACAATGATAATCAATGGTTAATCATCAAGACTTACTTCCTGTTGCCAGTAGGTGGCACCATTACCATGAGTCATAACTGTCACATTGATGTCTTCAGGTTGTGAAGTCTGTGCAGATTTGACCATGTACTGTACACTTAAGTTACAACAACTTCCAGTTGACACCAGCCAACGAAAACACAACCTTTTCAATATAAAGGTCTCGTGACTGTCGATCTGATTTATTGTCTAGGAGGAGTTCTTTAAAATGCAACGCCTGGAAAAGGCCAAAAATACACAAACATGGCACTGTAATTTCAAAATGGTCAACTTCCTGTTGGGTTTAGGGAATGGCACAGCAGCTGAATATTGTCATTATATACTGAACTGCGTGTTCAAATCAGGACTTTTATCAAACATGTTAAGTATGGAGCAGATTCAACCATGTAGCATCAAGTTAAGACAACTTTCTGTATTATGGTGAAACATCACAGTTCTCCAATGCCACCAGGGCCACGATGTTTGATGAAACATCACAATCCTGGGGCGGTGCTGACCATTTATACTCAAGTTCCAGCAAATGCAAGAAGGACAAAGAAAATGAATTAAAGCT
Organism: Lutjanus campechanus; assembly: GCA_027495735.1. NCBI lineage: Eukaryota > Metazoa > Chordata > Actinopteri > Lutjaniformes > Lutjanidae > Lutjanus > Lutjanus campechanus. Next base: position 24,455 of record JAJHUR010130444.1, on the reverse strand, counting down.
GCCAGGAGCGTTGACCAGGCCCTCGCACCCCCTGTGCACATTGGGGTGTGCAACAACCACGGCCTCATTGCTGGACAATGACCTGTCAACAATGCTCTGAATTGTGTTTTGCTTTGAACACCTCTGGAAGGAATTACATGTCACTTCCTGTCTGAAATCTTCATCTACAGTTTAATTCGTCATGGCATTTGTTTTGCAGGTCTTACCACAAGTCATTGCATAATGCATTTACAAAGTGCTATGGCTGGCGCATGTGATTCATGGAATAAAACAACTTGGCTCTCACTACATTGATGGAGTGTAATAAATCAAAAGCTTTCATCCTTCGGGTCTTGGGCCCTCATTATCAATGATGTGTATGACTGTAAATTCTGTTCACGATGAATGTGATCAATTTGAAGCAAAGAAAGGAATTCTCCTTTCCTCACTTGAGAACAGCACAGACATGCTTATGCGCAACAATAGCAGTTGGTGGGACATTAAATTATGCTATCACATCATTAAATTATGTAATCTCTGAAATGTTTGTAGCACTGTTTTGGTCTACTGGCCTTATGAACAGCGCTAGATTTGTTTACCTGCACTCAATAGAGTAAAACTACTGTACTATATGCTTCTGGTGTGTATTGATTGTGCGACTGTCTACTTTGTTAAAGAATAAAGACTCAAACTGTTGTATGGTCTCAGTTATGATGGACCTTAAAACATGCTATGACTACTTTTAATCTCTTTAAACTCACTTTGAGCACTTTTACATTAATTAGAATTAATTAATGAATTTTAGAATACCAAAAGTAAAAGGTTTATTAAACCCAAAGCAGGTCTAAACAAATACAAAAAATAAAATGTAATATTTCACCTGTCGGATAAATAACCAACAAATACACCAGTTGTGTAAACTTTTATATCCTATGATTTTAAAGCACCTCAAACACTTGAAACGTCAATTTCCCTTATTATTACTCAGTAGAGCAAATGCGCATTAAAGGCACTTTAAATCACACTGTTACTCAACTATATTCAACCCTACAAAAATACACATACAATATTTGTGGGCCCACACTCTAAAAACTATATAAAAATGATGGCAAAAGTACTTTAATTAAACCCCATGGCTGGCCTGATTGTTGGCAGTGTGCGCTGGGTCACCGGTAACATGAAGCTGCTGAATGTGACCGTGAAGCGGGTTACTCACCCTCTGGGGTCCCCGTTTACCATCGTGCTCAAGCCTCCGAAACTCAGCGGTCCTTACTCCAGTGAAGGAAGCGGCTCCTCACTGCAGTCCTCTCAAACAATGGTTTTAAGTTTCTCCTTCCCCGTCGCCAAAGGTGCACCTGGGCGTAACAAGCTCATCCAGTGCGCTGTCTGGTTTCCTCACGTCCGTCGTTGTAGGCTGCTGACTGACGGTCAGCACCGAAGCCAATGTCGTTTGCAGGCGTACTGGACAAAAACGTGGCAGTTAGCATCAAAGCTAATGAAGTCCAAAGCCAACACGGCTCAAGTGGTGCTCTCACACGGCTAGCTCGTGAGTGTAGCTTAACATTAGTTGCAGTCTCACACTAAACTCTGAAGGTCTCTGAATACAATGCATCTAACTCACAAAAGCAGCGACAGCAACTCACCGTGTCTCATAACTTCAATGATTCTTACCAGTCGGGTACACGAACTGAATATCGGGAGATGGCCAACGGGCGAAAAGCAAAAACAGTCTGCTGTCACGCACCCTTGATTGTTGCCTCTTGACTCACTAATTAGAAGAGACTTAAACAAACAGCACTAAAGTAAATCAGCAGGTTATGTTTTAACACACTCTTGAACACCGTAGCTTGCAAGTGAACTTCTTATGGTGCATTCACTGCCATAGTAAATTACAATACTCTCAATGCAAATAGACATTCAACACAGTATCACCTGGCTATATCACAACAAGGAAATAGCCTAGGCTTTAGGTTTTTTAAAAATAAAATAACCCAGCGGGTTACATGTTGAAATGTCTGACTCTGAGCACAGGAGGGGGGGACCCAAAGCCGACCATTTCTGTGGTCACAGTTATAATTTGTTGAATCTGCTCCTTGTGGTTCTCACACATTTACCTCAGTCTACCTAACTCCTTCTAGCTTCTGATTGGTTAGTTCAGTCACATGCTAGGCTGAAAGGAAAAATCAAATCTCTGCGAACATTTTGTATTTACGCGTATTCACAAGTGCAGCACTCTTTTTAGTGTTTCTCCAACACACCTTATTCATGTTAGCTCATGTTAACTAGTGCACAACTCATGGATTAGTTCATGCATTAGTTCATGTTAACTAATGCATTGATTCATGCATTAGTTCATACATTACTTCATGCTAACTAATGTATGAACTGATGTACATAGTACATTACATCGAGGATTTAGATCTAATGTGAACTTTACCATGAGCTATGAGATTGTGAAATCATGGTATACGCTCCTGTAGATGACACATATCCATATGAGATCAACCTTATTTTAAGAAAATAAGCTTTATTCACAATGTTATGAAGATGTACTACAACACCCACAATCCTTAGTGCATTAATTCATGCATTAGTTCATGTTAACTAATGCATTAACTATTGTACATAGTACATTACATAGAGGATTTAGTCATAATACGCACTTACCACATTATTCACAATATCATGAAGAAGTACTACAATACCCACAATTTTTGATTATTAAGATATTATAAGTTATAATATTTTAAGATAGGGGAGATCAGGGGCAGTTGTAACATTTTTTAAATTTTTCTTCATAACTCAAGACTACTTGAAATACTCTAGTCACGTTTTGATGTGAGAAATATAGATATGTCCACCAATTAATGATATATTTTTTATGTTTTCACCAATAAGGACAAGACTGTAATATTAAATGTAATGCAAGAAGTCAAACTGTTACCACTGCCCCCATAGCAAAAGTCTACCTCTATTTTTGCATAAGACTAGACTACTATTCTAAGATTTTAATTAGGCCCATTTGAATTGAATTAAAAATACTTTTACATTTACAAATAAAATAAATACAAAAATATGAATATTGCCCATCATTCACTATAACATCATTATGTAGACTCCCTGGTGGAAGAACGCTCTATTAAAAATTAAAAAGAAATGAACATGAACTAGCTCAATTTAATCACTGTGAGCTGAATTTTGAGCTAGCTTGCACAACACTGGTTGTAGCATGAAATTGTAAGAACACAAAAAAAAACCAAAATGAAACACAAACAAAAACAAAAACAAAAAGAAAAAAGCACAAGAGCCAAGAATTGTAATTTGTCTTTATTGTTTAAATTCACCAAAAAGTTTTCTGCATAACTACATCCAACAGCATTCATTGTTGTCGTCACTGTGACCTCATGAACACCCAAGTGACGATAGTGTGACATCATCAGCGCCACCATGACGTCTCAGCGCCATGACATGGCTCAAACTGCAGAAAAAAAACCATCAGTCCTTCCCAGAGTCCATCGTCAATAAAAGCATCTCGCCGCTACCCGTGTAAAGCACAAACATTGCACATCAACTTATAGCATAGCATCAAGTCTCCCTCTTAAAATTACTGCTTAAAAACCAAAACCCACCCGCCCCGCTCTTTAACACAGAGTCAAATAAATGATAAACATGAGTGGAAGCATTTTCTCTTCAGCCATACATGGGTTTATACACTGAGGATGATTTCAAATATGATGGTTGCTGCACGTCTCTAGAGATGATAATGATTATTCAAAACACCAACAGCATGTTGTGCGCTCGTAATGCTCCAGTACTGTCATCTCATACCTTTGCTTTCTTTTTCCTAAATATCCACATCTAATATTAATCATGCGCAGGCCTCGATTTAGAAAAGGAAGGAATTTTAAACACTGTCTGACCTGAAAAAGACAACTTGTGATCTGTGCTACTTTCTACATACTGGTTTCTTTTGACAGATTATGAAGATTAAATGTGGTATTTTAATTTGAAATGTATGTAGATATATTCCATTCCTTACTTTGAAATTTCAATTTGAAGTCATAAATGTAGAGGCAGGGCCATAGTCAGGATTTTAGAAATGCCGAGGTCAAGAGTACAAAGTCCAACAATGCAACCCCAGTTGCCCCCATATGAAATTTTCTGACAAGCCACCAAAAGGGTTCACGTTTCCTTTATAAATTTAATTGTCAAAATACATTTTTTGTAAACTTTATTTCCCTACATTACTATCTAAATGCTATTTCAAAGATGGCATGTTTATGTTTTTGGCCTAAAACAGTCAAATATAAGAATTTTGACCTTAAAAAATATCAGAATCTGGCTTTAAGGCTTCTCTCTGTATAATTTTTGTCATGTAAACTCCTACTCAGGTCATTAAAAGGGACAGTTCACAGCTAAATCAAAATTAAATATTTTTCCCCTGGCCCGTAGAGCTGTTTGCCCTTTTACATCTTTCTGGCATGAATTGCAGTTTTGGAGATATCGCCTGAGGAGATGTCTGCCTTCTTTCCAATATAATGGAACTAAATGGCACTCCGCTTGTGGTGCTCAAAGAGCCAAAAAAATATATTTGAAAAATTTAAAACCAGTGTCTGTTTCCAAAAATCACTGTTACTGAAGGTAATCCACAGACTTTGTTGTGAGATGTTTCCAGTAGATTCTAAATACATTCTATTGCAGAAATAAAGTAGTTCCTACATGAAACTGCTCATAAAAACATCTTTGGACTATCCTGACTGACCGGGTCAGGATTTCTGAGTCTTTCAAATATATGTTTTTAGTATTTTGAGCCTAGACTAGTGCTAATCTAGGTCCATTATATTGGTGAGAATATCAATATCTCCAAAAATTAGGCAACTCACACCAAAACAGTATACACGGATAAACAGAAGTACAGCCCAGGGGAATAATATATATTTTTAATTTGGGGGTGAACCCTCCAATTCCTTAAAATAATACTGTTCACACGCTGTGTGTGCTCAATTGTAGCTGCAGACTATAGGGGTACAACAAAGTTGATCATAATTTAGCTGAAAAAAGGATATTTAAAACTTTGATTTTTGACTGATTGCGTATTTACAGTTTCAGGCTTCGTTAAAATGTTTTATAGATTTATATAATCTGAATATTTCATGCTATACAACAGCATTTTTGCATTGATTCTGCTCTTTTCTGCCAAGGTTAGGGCTCTTGATAAAAGTGCTCATTTCATGTTAAACTATACTCACTATCTCTACTATAGCTCTATTCCCTGCCTCATCATTTCCTATCTAATATACTCTCATTTGGTATCATTTGCCACTTTTTAACATAACACTGTATATCTTAGCTGTTATTTGTCCACTTGGTGAAGTTAATATATGGCTATAATCTCCTTTAGTACCATCTAAATGATGAGGAGCCTTACATACAGTGTGCTCACAGATTCTCAGTTTTCCTCAGAAAAAATGAGGGTAAATATAATTTCGACAGTGACATTCTTTGTACTAAAAAATTGCATTATTTCGACTATGGCTATATTAGCTTTGTTCAAACATAAAGAATACTGTAAATGCAGGGTAAGTTCTGCTCTAACAAGTACCTTTTACTGCATGTCACTCTAAACACTCCCTCTGTTTCTTTTGTAATATGTTATCTGTAATATTTTCTCTTCTGTGTTACAATGAAAAAAGATGATCCGGATGATTCTGAAATGTGTGCATCGTTCAGAAAGTCCAGGAAACAGTCTGACCGTCCTTCATCATAAACGCAGTGAAACTTAAAGAAAGAAAAAAATGGCATCAGGTGAACTATCCCTCCCACAGTACTTGCATAAATCTCTTCATTAAATCATCTGCTATATACAGTAATACATTAAATCGTTACATATACGGCTCGTCTGAGCCCGGCAAGTCTCTTAAACAGTACTACACCATAGTCCATTGACCAAATATTCATCCCTCTTCATCAAGACCAAAATAACCAAAAGTCAAAAGTCCTTATACAGTAGAATATAGTAGACACCTTCAAGTAAACAAACTGTTTTTCTAAGAATACTGGTGTGTTCACATAATTGGAACAGACCTGAGTCAAACCAGAACTGAAATCCAGTTCAAATCCAAATCATCATATGGTAAATGTTTTTTTCTTTTAAGTCAGAGCGGCTGCAACGCTACAAAAACACAACTGCGCGCGATTTCGATGAGTTCCGTTCGACCCAGGTCTGTCTCACGGTTAGCAGACAAAAACTTTATAATCAGATGATGGACAGAACGTAGTGACTAATTCTTGTTTTCAATGCTGAATCCGAGGAAGGAAAAAAGTAAATGAAGTAATTCTTTTAAAAAGTACAGAAATGCCATCATAACCACAGACAACTAAGCCGCCGGTTTCTCTGTTTTGAAGAATGTAATTTTTTTTTTTTTTGCCTTGAAATAAGGTGAGTGAAAGGTAAACACTCACTACGTCTTTTTTGTACAGTAATCCATTGATAATAATCAATGCACAAAAGTAAAAGACAAAAGCACACAAATATCCAAAAACTGAAATTGAGACAGCTCAAGACAAGATTTTTTTTTTCTCCTTTTTCCTTAGATTTTTTTTTTCTCACTTAAGTTTAAAATACATATATTAACCAGCTGTAGAAGGTTTACATAGGAATTTGGATTCATCAAAAAAAAAGCACAGTTTTAAGTCAGTCCAGCGTTCCTGGCTTCATTGGTGGACCTTAGAGGCAAGTCCAGGATGGTCCAGTCCAATCCAGTTCAGAGGAGGAGCAGACTACTGGCCATGGCTGGAGCGCTACTGTACCGCGAACGCAGCGCTGTGTGCCATCGTGTGCTGGGCAGATGGCAGTTACTGTATGATGTTTGCTGGGGCCCCTGTTCATCCACACTGTGCGTCACACGTGTGTTATTACGCAGCTCAGCTCAGTTCAGTTCAGCAGTGTGAGGGGCCTCTCGCTGCACAGTGGTGGTCACCACAGAAGAGGCAGTCTACATAGAGATAGTGACATGGGGCCCAGAGGGGCCAGTAAGGGCCGTTTAGGCCGGGGGCTCAGGGAGCAGAGAGAATATAGACAGAGAGAGAATTATGGCTGAACGCTTGCATTGGTGAGGAGACTGAAGCAGAGCTTTGAGCAGGTGAAGGGGCTTATGGGGCAGAGGACATCTGGAGGATGAGAAACGCTTTGAGCTGCAGATGAAGTGGTCTGAGAGAGGATAGACGGAGGCCAGGCCAGGGCAGAGAAGGTGGGTGGGGGGGCTGGGGATACGGTGAGGGCAGAGGAGGGGGGTCCACTGGTGATGAATGAATTAAAAGAGGCGGAAGGCTGGGGCCAAGTGAAGGAGGGGTGATAAAGCTCCAGAGAGTTTTCAGTGAGAGGTCCTCTGCCCATCCAAAGAGACACCTGGAGAAAAACACAGTGAGCACATATTAGGGCTGCACAATTAATCGCAATTGCAGTAAAATCGCCATATGGCCCTGGTGCAATATCCAAATCGCAGAACCAAATCGCAAAAAGGAAAAATCTGTAAGAAAGCAGCATTATAATGAAGTACATGAATTCTGAAGCTTTCATATGTCGTGGCTAAATCAGACTATGGAAGTAGTCAGGGATATTAAATGCCATTTCCGCAAACATTAGTCACTTAGTGGTGCTGATGTGAAGTTATGACTGTGGTGTAGCTTGTTTGTTTGAAATATTTGTTTTTACTTCTGGTGATTGGATTTACACCTCAAATTTCATAGAAGTGATATTCATTTGTGAAGATTATCTTTCTGAACAAAATGTTTTTTGTTTGTTTGTTTGTTTGTTTGCTAAAGGTTATTATCTGCACTGCATTCAACACCGGAGTCCCACAGGGCTGCGTGCTCAGGCCCCTCCTGTTCACACTGTACACCCAAAACTGCAGCAACTGACATGGAGAATATTGTATTGTGAAGTTAGCAGATGACAACACCATCATCAGCCAGATTTGACACAACAGTGAGACTTCATATTGGGAGGAAATCAACAGTCTTGCAAAGTGGTGCACAGAGAACAACCTACTGGGAGGCAAAGACACACACCCCTGTCTACATCAGTGGAGCTGCGATGGTGAAGGTGTACAGTTTTAGGTTCTTGCCAATCAACATCACAGAGAGCCTGACAGCACACATCTCCATCCTGGTAAAGAAGGCTCAGAAATTGCTGTGTTTTCTTAAAGAAACTTAAAAAGGCAAAAAAAAAGCCCATGCCATGTTCTTGTCTACTTCCACAGAGCAATTGAAAGAATCCTGACTGGAAACATCACAAACTGGCATGGGATGTGCACGGCTTAGGACAGAAGAACTCTAAGGCAGGTCATAAAAACCACCCAGAACATCACTGGTACCCATCTACTGAGCATCAGTGGTATCAGGGAGGTGAAGTGTCTGTGCAGAACACAGATACTAAAAGTCAATACCTACCCAAGCGAAAGGCTGCTCACTCTGCTGCCATTAGGCAAGAGATACAGAAGTATCAACTGCTGTACCACCAGAATGAAGAGCAGCTTCTTCTGTCAAGCTGTGAGACTGCTAAATTCATCCAGCACTCCATCTTATTAGATTTTTTTAAATTGACTATCTCTTCAGCCAATCTAATCAGTCAAACAAAGTGGGAACAATATCTCGCTACATAACCTTGTTGTATAATAGTAACTCGAGCAATGCCAACTTCAGAGTTTGCTTACAAATGTACATCATCCCTGCAGCACTGACTAGTGCAAGCACAGTTGGACTGCACCGGTGAGATAGTTATTAGCTCGCCAGCTACAGAAGTTCACCAGTTAGTCCTGAGAGTAGTCACTATGTCACCAGTGACATGCTGCTCAATCATGTTCCAAATCTTATAATTAGGTTTAGAGGCTTTTTGACGTCCTGCTGACAAAAAGGTCAGCATGGCTCATTTTAGCGACTTGTTTTTGTGTCCGTTTTAATCTTCACATCATTTATTTAGTATTTTTCTCTTTATGTCTGTATTTTGATATATTTATTTATATATTTTGGGGACCTTTTATGCCTCTAATCTTATACAGCTTAAGATATGAACCCAAGACCGCTACAGAAGACCCACAGCCCCAGCACATGGGGCAAACGCTCCACTAACACAGTTCGATAGTTTTATTACCACACAAGCTTTTAATTGTCTACCCTGCACTGGTTCAGTCTAAAATATTCTTTAAACTGGGTTCAAAAGACATCTGTGAAGGTGCAGCGTTGCCTTCGTCTGAGCACCACTGAAGACATTCGATCCTGTCTGCTTTTTACCTGAAGGCTGCTCTGCAATCTAAACTCCAAAAGAGATTATGTGTTTGTTGTCTGGATGGAATAACTTGCCGAATGCTTTTAGACCAGGAAAACAAAAATCGATAGAGCAAAGAAAACAAAACAAAACGTTTACAGGCTGATTTGTAGTTCTGTGTTCAAAGATTCACATGGTACTGGATAGTTAAAGGAGCTCTGTGGCTTGTTTACATTCGGTGTCATTCAGCAAAATGCATTAGCCTGTGTGTCTCCTTGAGGCCTAACAAACATGTTGAGTGCATTTCCTTACTGATAAATCATTTGCAAGGCTGATTGTGTTTTTGTTTTGTTTTTTATTTGAAAGCTGTATTGATTAAATCTTTGTTTTCTTGCTCGCAGGCTTCTTCCTCCCTGCCTTTGTTATATTGCTGCAATTGTTGGTATTTTACCACCACCTGTGCGTCATTAACAAAAACAACAAAACAACTCATGAAAACATTTCTCCAAAGCCCTCAGGGTGATCAAAATTATATATACCTTTAATAATTTAATGTTCACTTTTTATCAGTTTCTCTTGATCTTATTGTGCTGTGCTGAAGTCTTACTGTGCCGTCATACTATGATGGCAACAAGAGGACATTCGGTCCACATGTCTGCAGAGATGTTGGTCAAATTTGATGATAGTAGAGATGTTTAGAACATTCTCAATATATTCTGTGATATAAAAGTTCATTAGTTTGCTTTTCATATAAGGAAAAAATCTGCACAGCCTGCTGAATGTAACCAGGGACACATTCCACAGTAACTTTCACGAAAGAACCTGGGCCTCATGCGTGTAACACTCGCACTTGAACAGATTTGTTTTTAGGTTACGTTTGTATGAAGGATTTAGGAGAACTCGCCACATTAACCAGTTTTCTTGTATTTTTAATTTTCTCTCTCTTCAGAACTGAAGAAGCCTCTTGGATGAGAGGCGAAACGTCTTCAAGAACTCTATGAAGTCCAGTTGCCTACAACAAACCTTGCTACGTATATAAATTATAGTATTTCATTGTGTTTTTTATCTCTTGTTCAGTAACTGTGTTATGAGTACTATATAAATAAACTATATTATTCTTATAATGGTTTTATTGGGGCATTGATTATGCTAATTTACTATTCTCATGAACGTGTACTTAAATACACACAAATAGCATTCATCATGTTTATGCAGGTCATTTCCACAGTTATCTGAAGTTAGGGGTGTTTGCTGAATCTGTCATGGAACACTCATACAAGCCTGCCGTGAAGTAAAAGAAAGTTAAGAAAAGGAAACTGTTCTACATGAAGGCTGACGGTGAAAGGACACTCAAACAGGGAGATGACTGCTTCTCCCCACTGACTGAGGAAGCATGACAGCAGAACATAGCGGTGCAGAGATGATATGACCCACCAAGCTACTGGCTGTTTCCACTCAGTGTCACAGGCGGACGACTTCAGCAGATGGTTTCAAGATGACGGGAGTTCTGCAAAGGGAGAAGAGAAAAACGGCTTCACGCGCTGAAGACATACACAAAGTGTTTGCAGCTGTCATGTATACAGGAGCTGCGTGTGTGTGTGTCTCACCGGCGTGTCGTTCCACTGCCGGGGCAGGTCTTCCGGCTCGGGCGGGTAGGACATCCAGGACGGGCTACGGTACGAGGACGGCGGTGACATGACAAAGTAGTCTGAATAACCCGGGCGGTTTGCTGATATAGCGTACACTGCTGTTATTGGATTTCCTGTGAGATGTAAAGATGTAGTCAGTGACTGAAAATCACAGCTTCTGTCCGCATTCAAGCAGCCCACCACTGTGTCGTACCTGAGTAGGTGGTGATGGACTGATCGACAGTGACAGCAGGGAAGGGGGTCCTGGACAGCGGCAGGTACGGGCCGCCGTTGTGCTGCTGGCCCTGCAGGTCTGAGGCCTCGGACACGCGAGGCTTCAGACTAACATCAGGGGTGGAGCTGTCAGTGCAGAGGAGGGACACACGTGTGTGAGAACCTGATATACAATCAATCACACAATTTTAAAGCATCAGAAAATGGTGAAAAATGTCAATTATTGTTTCCTAAATCCTAAAATGACATCCCCAAATGTCTTGTTTTACTCACAGCCCAAAGATATTCAGTTTACTGTCATAACAGAGTAAAGAAACCAAAAAATATTCACATCTAAGAGGCTGAAATCAGAGAATTTTTTTACTTTTTTCTTTAAAAATTACTCAAATCGATTAATTAATTATGAAAATAGTTGGCGATTAATTTAACAATCTATTAATAATCTGTTAATCAAGTAATCATGGCAGCTCTATTCATCAGTAATGTGGATATAATATTGATACCCCTACATTGAAGAAGTTTTGAGTTTGAAAATCCTGCATAAATTACAGTTAATAATAATGTTGTCGTTATGCTGTTTGACTCTGCAATCCCAATTATCATAAAATCCTAAATTTATTCATAAAGGCTGACAATATCATCATGAATTTAAATTGCCTGTGACTATGAGTGTCAGGCTGACTGACTGTATCTTCACATGTTAGATACAGAAATACAGTCATCACACAAATATTAAACTAACAGGCTTTTTACAGCAGCTGTTCAACACTGCAGTCATTTTAAACCCTCTGGCAATTTCACTTGAAATAGTAAAAATGTAAATATGACATGAAAGCTGAGCGTCTCTAAGGATCTACGGAAATCTGAGCGGAAATAAACTTTCATAATTATTCGAAAAACCTGGCTCACAAAACAGCTCGTTTTGCTCAGTTTTCTCAAGACTGTGTAGGCGTGCCAGATCTTGATTTGACTGGCATCTCCTACAGGAGTGCAGGCACAAAAGCTAAACAATGTATTGCTGTGGACAGGTTCTGCAGCAAAAATATATTTTAGCCATCTATTAATGTCTAAAATCTATATCGCTTAAAGTCTAAGTTATATTTACATTATTTTCACCACCTTACAAGCCGTCTCAAAGCCACCGGACTCCTTTTTTACCTGACAGAACACGGGAGTCGCTGGACTGCCACTGCCTCCATCAGATAGTTTGTTTGTCTTATTGTGTGACTATTGTGTTTTAACACTAATGTTGCTTGCTGCTGATCGAGACAAGAAACTCTCGTGTTCTGCAAAGTAAATTGACTGTTTTTGTCAAAGGAGTCTGGAACAATATAATGGCTTTAGTTTTCCTTTGATGACCTGGCGCAGACAGATGTTCTTTGTGACTGGTTCATGGGATTAACTGCTTAAAGCTCACATATTATGCAAAATACACTTTTTCGTGGTTTTACAACAGGAATATCTGTCCCTAGTGTCTCTAAAGACCCCCAGAATATGAGAAAAGATCATCCTCCATTTTTTTTTGCTCTCTCTCCTTTTAGAACATGAGTGTTCCAAAAGACCATCAGAATTAGCTCCAACTCTACACAGGTGACTGTCCCACCCACTGAATGCCTAGTGGATTACAGTAGGCTGTGTCTGTTCCCCTGAGCAGGAAGCTGACCAGTTAGAGAGCTTGCAGATTTCAAACACCTGTTTCTCACCCTCGCCTTCCAAGCATGTAGGTGAACCTACAGTGGCCATGAAACTAGTGAGCCAGTACTTGGCTAGTCTGCTGCGGTCTATAGTACCAACAATGTGGAGCAACATGACAGCCTCCATGGAGGAGGACTCTGTAGATATAAAGGGCTCATTCTAAGGTAACAAAAACACAAAAATTCTTATTTTCAGGCGATACTGCATGAATATAAACATATATTCTGCCAATAAATCCCTGTAAAATGTGTGAGCTGCTCCTAGTTGTCAGCTGGTGTGTACACAGTGACAGCAGATGAACTGTGGGCTCAGCAAGTATTTGACCTGTCAGCTGAAGAATCAAAATTAGGTCAGTTGGTGTGTTTACATTCAGAACAAGCACACCATCAGTCAGCAGACTGATAACCACATCAGGTTTTCCATCCATCAATCAAGCGTGTTTTTTAATTGCATTTTCCTACAGGCGGACATGGACTAATTACATTAAAAACATTTTAGCCAAGGTCTGTAAAAGATTTCTCTGGGTAGCATTCGGTAATAACGCCGAGTAAAGAAATGAAATGTCACAGTATTAGACGACATGTTTTTTTCCACAAAGGAGAAAGAAGAGACAAAGATAATGTTGCCAGATTGGTTGAGTGTTTTCCAGCCAAATAACTGCTTGAAATCCACCCAAATATTATCTATAATAAACAATACAAATGAATTCATTTAACGATAGCAAAAGTGTCGAGGTTTATCACAGTTTTGACAGAATGATGAAACAACCATTCATGTGCATTAGAACACAGATAGGACGGCTACAATACAATTTCCTTTTCTGGAAAATAAATAAATAAATAAATAAAGTGACAGCTCAGATAACAAAAATAAAGGTTTTATCTAACTTGGTAAACTGCAACAAGCCTTGACAGCACGCTAACTTAAAATGGAGACCTCCCACACACACACACACACACACACACACAGAGACAGAGAGAGAGAGAGAGAGAGAAAGAAAGAAAGAGGCAGAAGGAGAGAGAAGGAGATGCTATCAAAAAGCTGCCAAACCAATGATGATGATGTAATGTTGCAGGCAAAGAGGTTTGTGTTACACTGAAAATACAGATTTGTGAAAACACTACAGCTCATCGGTGTTTGTAGGGTAAGTCATGTGGGTGGTAATGACGGTAATGAATAAAATAATTATGTCGTATCAACGTTGTGTAATATCAAAATAATATTAATATTTGTTTATATTTAAAGACTAGCCTAAGTCATGGTAAACCAGCCAAAATCCCATTAAACCCCGAGCCCATTTTAGCCCTCACAATACAACCTAAAACAACCTGATTAGGCTGGAAACCACCCAATCTGGCAACACTAGACAAAGATGTCAATTTGGTTTTTGTCACATGATAATAAATATTTAATTTACATGAAATGTTTAACCCTTTTAAGGTTAAAAATATAATAAAAACACTGTCCTCAAAGCAAAAATCAGATAAAGTAAAAAATACAAGCATAGTGTTTCAACACCACTTCATGTATATTTTAATCTGCACTTGTACTTCCTTTTTTATCCGAGTACAGTGATTAAAATTTCAGAGAATTTACAAAGTTTACATTCTTATAAATAATACTTTACATTGTCTATAAACAGAGTGCCAAAGACACGCACCATGGGACCTAAATGGCGAGAGACAAATTATTATTTTATTCCATTTGAACCGTGCGACGGTCTTATTTGTCATTTTAACACAATTTTACAAGTCAAGAAAGTCTCAGTTTGTAGTGGGTTTGTTGTAGTTTACTTTGTGTGAAACTACTTAGTGAACTACATCTCTCGTCTCGCACAATATACGTCACCAACACTAATCTCACTGCCCCTTGTTAACATCATCTTACCTGAGGGGTTTTATCCAGCCACTCCTGGTGCTTTTACCAGCAGTAAAGAGAAAGTACGATTACGCTGTTGTGTGACTACATCCTTGTACAAAAACATACAGCCATCGTAGCAACGTTAGCTTTTGAGGGGAGCAAATCATGACATCACTTATGTATCTTCACAGTCTGACGCTTCAACAGTTTTATGACAAACTGACTTTCTTGACTTAAAAAATATATTTTAAATTGACAAGCATCATATGTGTAATTCATGGCAAAATTCAAACAGAATCAATTAATAATGTGTCTCTCATCATTGACTACAGTTCATATTTTTTCCAAAAGTTAGGTCTCATGGTGATCCACTGGAAGATACGTGACTTAGGCACTCTGTACAAAAACATTTTTGAGACGTGTTTTTTTTTTTTGTGCCTGATTAAAATTTCCTTGGTATGTCCACGTTCCAGAGATTTATTACCCCTCTCTGTATAGGCCACAGTTTTCTTTTATCAGTGTGACATGTTTCTTATCATTATCCTTGTCCTCCTCTTCTACGATGCAGCAGCATCCTCTGCACTGTAGAAATCCTAACAACTGTCCATGTTAGGAGACTGGAGGACAGATGATGTCACTGCCAGGGCTCAGGACCATAATGCACTGTGCACACTAATGCCTCACAGCGCATACTAAAGAGGAATTAAAATGCTGCACTCTTCCCTCCTGAGGGTACAGAGGAACTGATGTATGACGAGCTGACTGATTAACTACCGAAACATTTCTGTTTCTGCTTTTCGAGCAAGAATAACGGTCACACACCCGTAGCTTCAGAGCTACACATTCAAAATGAAATTAGCAGTGATCGTTGAGAATTATAAAACCGACAGAGCTGTTTCTGTCAAACAATATACAAATACTGAAAATCCTTTATTGTCTCAGTGATTTCCAAAATATATAAATGATATTTTCGTGTCTTCTTGCAGGGTGCGTTCCTGTCAGTCTGCAGCACACAGCTGGAATATGTTTACTTGTAAGTGCTATTTTCTCCGTTTGTCCACTAGATGGCGAACGTTCCCCTCCACACCACCCACAAACGGCTGAGCAGTCAATCACTCTCTGCAGTGCTAAAGTGCCCAGCAACACGGTGCACACAGCAACAGCATTTAAATGAAGAAGCTGCTCAGTTCAAATGATGCACACTAACATATGGGCCTGCGAGAGAGAAGTGAGAGGCTCAGAGAGAGGGTGGATGTGGAGGGCAGTCGGTTCAAACGATGCTGATTAGTATTCTGTTGCTTTTCTTTTTTTCCCACTCTGTATTCTCCTGCCCGTTCTCCACTCAGAATTTATGGACATTCAACAACAATATTAACACAACACTTTTGCTTTTGCTCCCATCAACCATCTAAGACTTTTTCTGTGCACACAAAGGTTTTGTTTTTTTTAAATCAAATTTTGCTCACAAATTTGTTAAAAATTCATGTCACGTCTTCTTTGCCAAGATGACCCATCCACCTGACAGGTGTGGCATATACAGATGCTGATTATTCTGCAGATGTGCAATAATCGGACTGGTCACAACAGGGTGCCTAAGAACGTTGTCACACACTATCTCGTTTGGTCCGGAGTTTCAGACTTTTTGGTTTCATCCGGACTGGAATTACAGGTGTGAAACCTCCTCTGGACCACAGTTCAAAAAGCCGGTGGTCGGGTTAAAAGAGACGATCTCTGTTTGGCTCAAACTGAACCAAGGTTTGGTTTGTTCCTAGTGTGAATACATTTTTTTCAATGGTTTGGACCTATTACAACAGGATATCATCAGAGCTGGAAGAAGGAAAAACAATGCACCAAAACAAAATGAGCTGCAGGAGCACATGAGGACAGGAAAAATGTGGGACACTACAGTTGTTTCACTTCAGTACTGCTGGTAGTAGCGTCATTATGATAATATTATGGTGATAACGATGCAAATCTGTTCATTCATCTCCCTCCATAAACAGCCACTGAAGTCAGGCTACCTGCCAAACTGTAAACACGCTCGTCTTCAACCAATCAATGTCAAATATAGGCAGACGCAGCCTATGTAGGTGATGATGACAGGACGTAGGTATGACATGTGAAGTTCTTTAGTCCACTTGTATAATTACAATCAGAAACCAAAACTAACCAGACCAAATATAAACTTTGTCACAAGAAAAAAAACAGTACTCTGGTTCAGAACTTGGACCGACTTCTAGGTGTGAAAGCACCCTTCTGGTGGACCACCATGGGACCTAACTTCTGAAAAAATATGAACTGCAGTCAGTGGAGAGAGACAAATTTTTTTTTTAAATCCCGTTTGTGCCACAAATCACAGACATGATGACATGAAGACAGTCAGAGTTTGTCGTAAAACTGCTGAAGTATCAGACTGTGAAGATCCATAATTAGGAAGACTACACACCCAGAAGTCGCTAAGTGATGCCATGACTTTGTCCCTCGAAAAAGCTAACGTTAGCCTCTGAAGCTAAGACGCCTGTGTGTTTATGTACCAGGATGTAGTCACACAACAGGGGGTCTTAATCTTTCTTTCTCTTTACGGCTGATGAAAGCTCTGGATAAAACACTTCAGGTAAGATAACGTGAGAAGGGGCAGCGAGACCCGTGTTGATGAAGTATACTGTGCAAGACGAAAGATGTAGTTCCCAAACCTGCCACAAACTGAGACTTTCTCGTCAAAATTATGTTCTAAATTGACAAATAACTCTAAAATGTGCAGTTTAATCCTGACAAAGACATTTATTCGGCCCTGAACTATGGCTATTTCACACAGGGCTACAGATAATTCTTTTTGTAGACATAGAAAAGGTCAGAGATCTTTTACTTCAAATCATGAAAAACGGGAGCAAAAACAAATGCGTTTAAATTTTTGTTGAGTGTATTTATTTAATAAAGTGATAAGCCCCAGTGCTGCATTTTGATTGGCTAAAAATATGCAAAATCCATGAACATGTTTATCTCCAGAGGTCTTCATTCAAATACAATATTCATTGTCATTCATTGGCCATTTATGACCAAATATGTGTATTTAGGTGGAATTAACTGGCTCTGAATCTTAAACTTGCAGAATTTCTTCCACGGTCTTTTATTTATTTGATGACCCAAATAAAATCTCCTGTGGCCCATCTGTGGGTCATGACTCAGTCTTTGGGAACGGCTGCTCTAGATGACAGATATCAAGTGTTTCGAATCGTGTTCAGATCAAATGGTGAGTCCACAGTGGTATAATTTGTACTGTATGTACAACATTTTCTATCTCATCTAATTTCTAAATAAACTTCAACACATTATATTTGACAGTTCACAGGAGAAACGCAGGCCGGCGTGTGATTCTTTTCAGAATTGTATCCCAAACTGTTAAAAAGTTTTGTGAATTTTTAGAGTTTGGTGATATTCCTCTCTCTGCTTTCTGCTTGTCAAGTTCAGCAGGTGGGGTCGGAGAAGGCATCAAGAAAGTATTTATAACTGCTTCATTTGGGCTTCAGCCTGTTTGGTCTTTCTCTTCTTCTAAGATGCGCTGCAGTAACTCATCCTTTAACAAAATCAACCACTATGACGTACTGATCGAGCAAAATATTTCATCATGGTTCAGTTAAGTTATTGACCCTCAGTGACTTGTATACAGAACTAAATGAATGTTTTGTTTCCATTATTATCAGTGTAAGCTGTGTCGCCCTGATGGTCGTAAGGTCAGATTCGAATCCTCAAGTGGTCAAAGCTCTACTTGGCAGGTAGCAGGTGGACTGCAGATGCCACCCACTTTTCCGGCACATATAATAATAATCATAATAATCAATTGACCTGAATTGGCCTAAAGTCAACATTCTTTTTCTTTTCTAATTCAAGTGCATGTAGTTGTCTATATTTGTGTTGAGTGTGTGTGTGTTACCGTCGTAGTGAGGTCCCAGGTGGGGGACCTGGTCTTGAGGGGATCAGCGGCGGGGGAGACCCGATGCCCATATCAGGAAGCTGCGTGAACCGGAAACCCTGCGAGTACGAAACATATCAACACAACAAAGTCAAATGAGAGAAAGTGGAAGGAACTCAACACAGATACCGGCAAATGAAGAGGGTTCGAAAAATCAGATGTACGTGTGATCGGAGCGAAACAGAAGATACAGATTTAAGCTGCGTGTGGCGGTGTTATTTGTTGGTGGGTGTTCAATCCTCAATCGCTTTAATCTCTGCAAAGCTTCTCCCTCGCTGATCAGCTGCTGGCGATGCACACGCTGACAGCACTAACAGCAGCTTCTCTGCATGTCGAAATGTTTTAAAGGATCTAATGAGTGCTACAACAATTTAGGGATGTTTTATGGTTGTATTAAATGTTGTGAATTTGCAAATAATTCAACTTGCTTCACCCTGTATACCAGGGGTCTGCAACCTTTATGATCAAAAGAACCACTTCAGAAAGAAAAGAAAAAAAAAATCTGTCTGGAGCTGCAACTATAAAATTCTCTCTTTTCCCTCAAGTCTTTCCTTTTTTATTTATTTGGCATCCATAGCAAGCTTATGGAGACTCAAGATGATGAGTCACCACCAGAATTTGGAGGAGAAGGCACGGAGCCATAGACGTAAGCTATGACACATGCTTTAGTTGACAAAATATTATTATAATTGTAAAACTTTTTCTTTAATATGGTGTATAAGCTACATATTTCTACAGTTGGAGAATGTGAGAATCACTTAACATTGAAAACAAAAACAAAAAAATTGTTGAGACAATTTCAACTCTACGCAACGTACTGCAATAGATTTCTGAGCTTTGAGCCCAAGTCAGACTTTTTGACTTTTGAAATAAACTTATAATAAAGTGTTGCTGACCTACAATCTTTAGTTGAGATAGTTTACTTTCCTTCTGTGGATAAACTTGAATCCTGGGTTTTAGAAATTTAAAAAAAAAAAATAAAAATAAAAAAAATAAAAATTGTTCACAGTGAGCTATGAACCTGATCTGTCATTATTTTGTTGTCTGAAAATGAAATGCTTCTAATTGAAAATACAGTTTTAACATCATTCATGTTCACTTCAATGCATTTACTCACTGTTGTTTTTGAAGATATTTTTTGGGGGTTCCGTAAACTCAAAGATTTAAGTTTGTCTAAAGAAGAAAAGTAAATTATCTCAACAAAAAATCAGTAGTTAGTAAAACTTTTTCAGTTGGGCTAAAAACTCTTCTTGTACAATATGCTACATTGAATTTTTTTTCTCAACTTTTTTTGTTTTTACAGTGTCGACCTACAACAATGAAAAAACAAACAAACAAACAAACAAACAAACAAACAAACAAACAAAGTTATTCATTGCCACTAGAGAGGGGCTAAAGAGCTGCATGCAGCCCCGGAGCCGCAGGTTGCAGGCCCCCGCTGGATACAGATAATATTTCATTGCGTGCAAAAATGTACAGAAAACCTGAATATGCATGTGAACCTAAGGGTCAGATAGGCTTTATTTTTGTATCAGCACTATTAGCAACTTTTGATTTGCTCTGCAGGGGTTTTATTAGCATAGCATCGCACTGCTTCATAACTGGACGTGATGTGAATGAGCGAACATCAGATTATTTCAGTTTTTCCAATGAGGATTTACTAATCTGTAACGTGCTTCAGCAAACACGCTAAGTGATGTGTCGCTTGTCCGAAAAGCTCCAGTCGTCATTCGCCACAGATGATGAGAAACTTCTGAGGTGAAGAAGTGTCATGTCTTATATGATCCACAGCTCCACAGCACACCTTGTATAGAGATTATCATCAAAAAAAGGGAGAGAACTGTGAGGAAATTGGGGAGTTGTTGGGAGTGACAAGCACATAAACTGTCCCCCAAACTACATAGAAACAAAGCCGACTTAATAAAACTATGTTAGTTATGAATAAATAAGTTAGACAATTAACTTACTTATTTACTGAGGGGGAAATCACAAGCGGCGCCGCTGCAACATCACTTGTAGGGTATCTGGGGCCTCATTTAAAAAATGTTCTTAGATTAGTACTTCTTAAGATCATATCTGACAGTGTACTTACGTTTGATTCATAAAAGATTCTGAGCATTAAAAACAACCTTGATTATGTGAAATGAAATTTTGTAACTTAAGCACCTGTAATTTATAAATGTCAAATTAACTTAAGACTGGTGGCACCTGCTCCACAGTTGAGGGTTTAGTCAGGAATATAGCCATGGAGCAAAAGAGAAAATCAAGCTTTCTGGAGGACAAGATCACAGCAACGGTAAAGGAGACTGAAGCCATGCACCATGAATTATTCTGTGGAATAAAAAGTGGGTTTGACAAACAAAGCCAAACACGTCGCTTGGGAGTGTGCTGCTATTAATTCCTCACACCTTTAACTGATGAATCCCACCACATTGTTCTGCTAATGCAAAGTTAACAGGCGCATACAGTCTGCATCCCAATCTGCAATATCCCGACCTAACCAGCAGGAAAACCACTGAAGTCAAGTTTACTAAGTTAAACTTGAGTTCACTCGCTCCCTGTCTGTCAGGAGGCGGTCCATGCTTTGGTCTTTGTGTGATTTTGTGACATAAAAAATGTATAGAGTGGATTTAAATTAAGTACATTAGCTCAAGTACTAAACTTACTGTGAGTACAATTTTAAAGTACTTGTACGCACTTTGTGCAACACTGTACTTCAACTTCACTACTTTTGAAAGAGAAATACTGCTCTTTTAATTTCATAACTTTGCTTCAAAGCCCAAAAAATTTAGACTTGGTGGTTATAAATAAAAAATCCTTCCCAAAAAACTATGACGGGCTCATAAAATGTGATCAACTGTTACAGATTAAACTAGGACGCAGTAGTATTCATTGTTAATGTCATTTAACATTCTGAACTCATAAGGGGTGTTTTTTTTTTTTGATACCCCTTTAAGGGTTTGCTGTCACATTTTTGGTTATATCAACAGTGGATCAAATGATTGTGTATAATGTATAATGTGTGAGTCCACAGAGAATCATTATCCAACCCTGCAGCTCCCCTGCAGTTCTTTTAGTTAATCTTTTGGTTTTATGGCCGGCAACTTTACAGTTTTGGTTCAGTCTCTCGGCTCTCATCAACCTGGTTTCCAGCAGCTGTACGCAGCTGTGTTCAGTGTGCTATGATAAACCAAGACAGACAAAGCTGGAGACTTCCAGGTGAATATTGTGGAGCATTTAACAGCTAAATAAACACATATTTTTCTCAAATGTTGGTTGAGACTAAAACAGAACTGAGTCAAGTGTCAAAAATGAGTCAAGGTGGAGTGAAGTGGATTTTGCTGCTAATATTTTCATACTTGTGATGTAAGACTTTTACATGTAATAGTGTATTTGTGCACAATTGTATTATTTTGTGGACTGTTTTTAATATCCTTTTGTTACCCATCCTATATCTACACTCTCCTTAGACATGGCTGTGAATGTCTTTTTACTGGAACTACTTTCTGTACCAAAGTTAGCAAAGTTTATCATATATTTCATATATTGTTAGAAAGACATCACTGTTGCCATTTTTCAATGCTGTGAGCATGGACTGATAAAACCAAATCTAAAATTGGTAGATACACAGTGAGAAAATATGTTGTTTTTTTTGTCATTTACGTGAATGAACTGTAAAACTTCCTCCTAGTGCTTACTGGTTTGGGCAGGCTACACTGGTGCATGTCCTCGTAGCCTATGCTCCTCTGCCTGCCTCCACAGGGATGGTTCATGGTCCCCGGGGCGCTGGTCACCCCGTCACTGTAGTGGCTGGTGTGGGATGGGTTGTAGGCTCTGTGGGCGTGGTGGTGGTGATGGTGGTGGCCGCTGACGAGAGAGAGGAACGTTAACAAAGAAGAAAAAGTTGAGTCAACCGATACACACCTACTCTCTTTGGTTTTCCTGTTTCTCTCCAGAGTACAGTAGATAATCAAGTTCAGAAAAAATATACTCTAGTCTGTGAAAAACAGCTTGGAGTGGGATGTGCACTCTTCAACACTGGGGAATTCAAATTGTGTATCAGGGCACCTCTCTTTTCTTTGCTTTTCTCTTTTCTTTTCTACACAATAGTGTAAATCATGCAGATGTGCCGAGAAACAAATAATAAGTGAAAAACAAGTTTACTTGGTTGGAGGAGAAGGGGGGTCGTGGTCCGGAGGTGCCAGGCTGAAGGCGTTGCCTAGCAACATATGCATCTGCGTGCGGACCTCGTCAATGGATGGCTGAGAGCTGAGTGTGGAGGAGTCGGAGCCGCGGTGAGCTTTCACCCCCAAGCTGCCGTTCCCGGTGCCAGTAGATCCACCTCCGTAACCCAGAGAGCTCATCAGACGGTCCACGTTGGTCTCCTCAAACGGCTCCGGTTCACCCTGCAGAACACACACACACAGGAGGACAGGGGTGTATTCATCAACTTGTCCATGAAGTGATGAGGACATGGACACTGAAATCACACATGTTCCTGAGAGATCAAGTACCAACCTCTGCACATGAACTTTTGCTCTCCTAAACAAACAAATTCTCTGAAAAGTTTAGGCGTGAAGGGAGAAGTTAGTGAGCCAAGATGTAGAAAATGTTTCCCAGTAAATTTGAAATAAGGAGTCTAAACCAAACCAACTGCTTCACTTTTTTTCTCTGATCATCAGACAGGAGTGGTTTCAACCTGGGGGTCGGGTGCCCCAAGGGGGCCACAAGATAATTTCTGGTCGTGGAGAATAAAATAAAATATTGTGACAGGCAGCCCAGAATGACGCCACATCACTGATGGTTAAAACTATAAACCAGCACAAAAATTACAGCATACAATTACTAAACTAAACTACCACGACCCGAACAGGCACCACCACTGAAAAGTAACATTTTGTAACATAAAATACAAAACTTAAACTACTCAGACCAGAGCAAGGCTGTTATTTTAGACAGAGGAATGGTTTTCACGTGACATCTCCTGATGAAAGTTTTGTTTTTGGTTTGGTCGGGAGAATCAAGCACATAAGTTCTGATTAGACGGACACACACAAAGTCTTTAACTTTGCTTTTGTGCTTATGTATCATGTTTAACAAAGCAGTTATCACGTGGAACGACTACTTGGAACAAACTCAAAAATATGTGTCAAGACAATATAAGATGATGCAGAAGTTGCAGTAAAATGGTCAGGAATGTTCATTTATGTTCACATTAACTCCCAAAATCTATAAATACAGCAAGGCCTACTGTGAAACGGGTCGCAAAGGTTTGGGAAGAACTGTTTTAGAGGGTTCGTTCGGATTCACAGAAGTCACACAAACAAACTGACCGACTGAAGCAGTGGTAGACCAAGAACTCCAGTGTTCTGTGAGGTAAAGTTTGTGTTTTTGTTAATGGAGTCTGGTGGCTTTGGACAGGTTACATAACAGGTTTTGCGTTGAAGAAGGCTGTCTGATGGCAAGGTAAAAGCGGTGAAAGTATTCTAAATATAGCGTGGACTTTAACTGGGCCTAAAATACATTTTGCTGCTGACCCTGTCCACAGCAGGACATTGCTTAGCTTCCTACACTGGTACTCCTGCTGCTTCTCCAAACTGGGGACGTGCTGACCGCCATCTACTGTAGGTAATACACAGACTATGGATAAGATCCTCATACAACCCCACTTCAAAATTATCTGAACTATCGCTTTAAAGTTCCATGCAATTAATAGTAAATTTGTCCCTTTTGCATGGGTTATTTAATTTGGAAACTGATATCAATATTATCCAAAATAATTATGCAGCATAATTATACTGGATAAATACACAATACAAACCAG
>JAJHUR010130443.1:7118-21558 GCA_027495735.1 Lutjanus campechanus | reverse complement strand
GCTCTACTATATTTGAGAGAAGGCATATATCTCCATGGCCAAAACTCTGCAGTTCACATAGAAGCAATCTAGATGGATAAATAGCACTACAAGCAAACAAAGGATTAAATGATTATGTGTCATGAGAAAGGGTTTACTGATGGTGACAAACCCACAGAGATTCATCACCCATCTGCGCTTCTCCTCAGTTAAATGTGATGTCTTTCAGCACATTGATTTGGTTTTACTGCGCGTAACTTTTACTGTTTTGGTTCGCTCAACTTTGTTTCCAGAGACAACAAGCTCTAAAAACCCATTATACACCACCTGCCCAGAACCAAACAGCAGACAAACAAAGTGAGCTACTAGCAGGTGAACACAGTAGACATATTTAGTTGCTACAGACCCATATATTTATCAGGAGTTGACAGGCACCAGGCCAGAACTGAAAGGAAAGTAAATATTTGTTGCTGCATGTCCGTTGGATGTGTAAATAAGCAGTTGTTTGCTGACAAATTTGCCATATCAACTTTATAAGGTGATATGTTAATATTGTGTTTGCAACTTGTTTACACTTCCCCCTAAAAATCAGTTTTAAAACCTGTATGTGAAGTCAATTTCTATTTATACAGCCCAATATCACAAATTTGCTTCACTTATAATCTCTACAACATACGACACAGTCTATCCTTTGACCCTCAATTCGGATAGGGAAAACTCCCCTAAGAAACCCCTTTAACTGAGGGGAAAAACTCAGAATGACAAAATGATCAACCTGATTATTCCTGTTTCTTGCTCCATCTCTCTTTTCTTAAACAATGTTGCTGTGTTTCCAGATCTCAGCAATTAACTTGATGAATGGGATGTTAAAAGAATGGATAGGATGATGACCAAAACTGCAAAAATTTTACCCAAACTGTAATAAACCGGAATTATTACTGTCTTTGACCATGATGGACCCACACCAAAGTGTCTAAGTAATATACAGCTCAGTTTGATTATCTCTTAAAGCTCCTCCAATGTGGCAAGAGGAAGTACATGAACTCTTTGTGAACTTAGGAAGGGTTGTGGGAGTGTGCATCAACATACTCATGGTCATGCTTCATCATGCTCTGTATTATTGTGGGGTTTTTTAAGTCACTTTGGAATCTGGACTTAAAATGGAGAAATGGTGCTATCAGAGGGGGCTGCTGGGGGATGAATTCCACATGCCAGATGTGAGGGATTCCTGTATCCTTAACAGTCTGGAGTATCGAATGCAGATAACCCCCTGATTCTGACTCACTGTAAGATTTCCCACACCGCAAAGCCTCCCTCAAGTAAAGCAACAAATCATTTGGGGTTTTAAAGAATTGGCCTCCGAGAAATGATGATACATTCAGGATTTTAAAAATTTCAGGCTCTACACAGACACCATTTTTATATTTAAAAAAAATCATCTCAGGGTGTATACATTTCCTGCTTTAAAGTCAGTTGTAAATGGCATTTCAAGAGTATCTATTTTCTGTAAGTGATGTATTTCCAAGTGAAACAGGAGAGGCGGGTCGTAACATTGAGATGAATTCGATTAGAAAGTTGAAGAGTGGGTGTGTCAAAACAAACATGAAGAACTACCATGCTGTTGCTTGCTAGCTGACTAATGAATCTCAGCTCTGTGCAGCTAAAAGATGAATGCTGATAAATGGGTGTACTTCATGATATTATTGGCTGAAATTGGTGGGTTCAAGCCTATGCAAGCATGTCATTTTTTGTTTTGCTGTTTATAACTTTCTGGCATATATTGTTAAATAGGTACATAGTATGAATAGGGATGTGATGTATAAGGGTTAAAAAGGCATTTTTCATTTCATCGTGTTTATAAGTGTCTTATAAACATACAGAACCTGGTTTTAAAAGACACAAATGTCAGTTTGATTCAGTTGGTAGTTTTATATAATCAGATTGTCTTTACATTCTCAATCCTAGATTTCTTAGCTGTACTTCTGTGTACTGGTTAAAAAATCTTTGGTTTTTGGTGGGACAAAACATTAATAATATTGTGCAGTATTTTCTGATGTTTTAAAGATTCGACATATTTATCATCACACCAGTTATACTAGTACAGTTGTTAAATAGCTTTGACTGTTACACTCTGATACGAAAGAACAGTAAGTGGTAAAAGACCAAAAAATAAAAATGAAATAAAGTATAAATTAATGAAATAAAATGTGCAAAATGGATTGGATTGCACTTGTGTGTGAGTGTGCTGGAGTGCAGTGTAGGAGCACAACAACTGATAAACTGAAATAATAATAAACAGATGAATCAATAATTAAAAAAAAAAAAGCACTAGTTGCAGCTCCATTAAGTACAACAAGGCTTACTGGGTAACGCTCTAACATGAAGTACATACGTCATGTTGATCTAGTCTACTTTCCAGCCTCTTTATTAGTGTTTTTGTTGGCAGTGCTGCTGATACCAGTGCTTTGACTGGTAGTGACACCATCCAGCTCTCTTTTCACTCACAACACCACCGACCTCTTCCTCCCCTCTTGCTCTCTGGGCAGTTCAAGGTTGTCACACAGAACAGGAAGCGTGCAAGTGTTTCCTCATGACATCCGCCGGGGTCACTCTCCTGCTTGGTGTAATGCCATAGAGGAAAGCTTGTCATCCGTGCTGTCATTATATCCCTGCTGCTCACTCTTTGTTTTCACTCTCTTCCCTCTGATTATACTTTGCTCTGCCGTATTGTGCAAGTGTGGTATGAATACTCCAGTGGTCAGTCTGTGGGAGATCTCACAATTTATGGAAATGTCCACAAATCCTGAAGCTAAGAATGTGATTTTCATTGGCAGGCTGGTTCAGTATTCAGAGCCAGAGGTCTAGTGTGGTGCTAATGAGAAACACTACACTCTGTCAGCGGTCTGTGGCCAAATAAAGTCGACTTACATTCTTGTGCTCATCCCTCAGGCGTTATTTGTTGCTCTTTAGACAAAGAGACTTGTTAAGATGGAGATGATAGAGCCAACGACCTCCCTAACCACAATTTCTGTTTAATGTCAATATTGTCATTTATATTGCCAGAGATTCTCTGGTCCCTGTAACAAAAGTATGCTTTTTTCCACTATTGTTCACTTGTTTGTGTCTCCAGACGATCTTCTCGTCTCTCTAATTTAATTAAGCTCCTTGTCTCTTTTCCCCCTCGTTTCTCTCTTTATGCTTCTCCTCTCTCCCTCCTCTCCTTGCATTCTTTTTATACACTGCATCTCTGGTGAAATAAATCATATTTTCACTAGGAGTGTAGAGAAACCGCACAGAGCAGAGTGACGCATTTCTTCATGGAAACACTTGTTTTTTTCACTGAAGCCTCAGAGAGATGTGCTTTATCAAGTGTCAGCCACAAGTACTGAAACAGTGAATTTTTCTGTTACCAAAGGCTTCATTTGTACAAGGGTCTCTTGTAAACAATCAATGAATGTTTTTAATCATTTTTTTCTTTATTGAGTGTCATTTTTTTTGGAACAGTTTATTTAACAAAATGTATTAAGTCTAATTCAATTATTGTCTAGAATCAATAAGATTTTCTACCCTAAAGAAATCTGATACAAAGTGATCCTGTATCCGTGACAGCTTTACTGCACTCCATAAAGGGTGCATTTACTGTATCAGATCTGTGCACACACTGTTACATACACACAACCACATAAATGACATACACATAATTTATCACATTAATGTCATTTGTTTCCTGACATGCTTCCTGGTCACATTTCATAATTATCTTTTTAATGGAATTAAATGTTAAGGGGGTTAGCTCTTGGTCATTGTGTCCCACACACCAGCTGCCCACACATAGATTATACAGACAGAGGGGTGGATGCAGCTGGTTTAGAAACATACACATTTTACCAGCGGAAATTGTTGTGCTGGATTGCCCAGTGAATTTAGGGAAGAGGTTTCCGATTGAGCCAAGTTTTGGCCTGCTCCCCAGTTGTAGCAAGCACCTGATGCTCATATGGGATATAATATGAAAAATAATAGATCTTTTCTTAGAATGTTAAAATGGTTATATGCATACTAAACCTTGGTGGTTAAATCAAACCTGTCATATTTTCTCCTTTAACGTTGTCTAGTTTTTATGTAACTGTCACAATACTGCACTTTGACTCTCTGTGAATCTACTTTTTGATTTCAGTGTCACTTAGAACTTAGAACCCAACTTATACTGGATTTTTAGGGCCCAGCCTAGTGCCGATATTGGGGAGTTAAAAAAGGCACTGAAATGGTTAGATGTAGTGTCATTTTATGACTTTGTTTGACTGGCTGACTGTTTTCTGTTTTTTGGGCTTTACACAGTTAGTTTTGTTTTTGTTTGTGTTACCGGTTTTAGGTTATGAAATTTAATTTTTTAACCACTTTTAGCTTGAGTTGTAATCAGAGGACATTGAGGTGGTTGTTTGAGCCTTTCACTTTCAGTCAGTCAGTCGTCATTTAAACGGTATTACAAGTAACTTTAGTTTGACTCACCTGTTAACACACTTGTGGGACGGTTTATTTGGTCCATACCAAAGCAGAAAATGATTTATTTTGCACTTAGGGTTCAGCTGTTTCTAATGTACCATGAGTTGTTATCTTATGGACAGACTCGTCTAGACATCTACATTATATGGACGTGTGGGAGAAAATCAAAACAGACTTAATTCCTGTGAACTTGAAGGCTTTATTAGTCATCTCTGGTGGTCACAAAATGCTCATGAAGCTTGATACTCAAGCTGGATTGGCAGCTAGAAACAGAGGAAAGAACAGCATGTCATGTCTCATACATTTTATTTAGTTTACCTCTTGAATTCATACGTGTCACATGGTTGCTTTACCTTGCATTTTAACAACAAAAAAAACTGCACCAGAAAACACTTAGAAGCAGCACCTTTTTTGGTGGTGTATGTCCAGTTATTTCTTTCCCTTCCAGTCTTCAAACGACTGTGTTTCCACCAGACTCAACAGACTGCACTAAATGGGTAAATACACTAAAACCTCAATAAACAAGTTAGGGTTAGGGTTAATCAGCCTTCGTTGTCCTCTAAAATTCTTGTTTTGGCCCACCAACAAGTGTTTTAGCACAATGGTGCCCCACACACACACACACACACACACACACACACACACACACACACGCACATACACACACAGACACACACACACAACAAGTAACAGGAAACCTTATCTTAACAAGGCGGTCATTCCAGGTGGACTATTTGCTTTGTTTGGAGCCCGTTCAAGAGGCCTGTGTGTAGGGCCGTCCATATCAGAGGCCCTCTGTCTCTTTGAGAGCCCTTACAGTGAACCCATTTCTCTCCACAGTGTTACTGTTCAGACAGAAACACAGTCAGACTCGCCTCTTATTCCCATAGTTCTTCAAAGATGTTAGACTGAACTCGTGCGTATGTAAAGTTGAAGAGAAAACACTTTAAACATTGAACAAAAAGGTAGAGAGGATATAAGTGCTGAATGTAGATAGATGTTTGACTTGAGATCAGGTCAGCCTATCTAATGATGGAAAAATGTCTTTTTTAACAATATGTTTATTAGTTTTCACCAGGCTCTACGTAATTTCCATATTTGCTAGGATTGATCTGTTTTTGAATCTAATACATGTACGGTACTCTAATTGCACAAAATCAAACAGCATTCTCTGCCAGCATTTAAAAGTTGTTGATGTTCTTGCTCGCAGCATAAGTAAGAATACAGAAAACAGTCTCTCATTGTGTTTTGATGTTACATGGAAAAGAAACATTTCATGATAGGAATATGTATCTTAAAATTGAAACAAGTAGTTTTATTTTCTACTGTTTTTTAAGAACGTCCTCTCTGTTTGCTCACAGTGACAGAAGCTGGTTTTGGAGCGGACATCGGGATGGAGAAGTTCTTCAACATCAAGTGTCGCGCTTCAGGGCTTCAGCCAAATGTGGTGGTGCTGGTTGCAACTGTCCGAGCGTTGAAGATGCACGGCGGTGGCCCAAACGTAAGTTAACACAACACTGGATCACACTGAATAAGTGCAATGGCTACCTCGCCTTCTTCTGTCTCTTTTTGTCTCTACAAAATGCTTCCTTCGAATACCATAATGTGGTCTTGCAGCCTGGCTTTAACACAACTGCCTAACCTGTTCTCTGTAGTAGAATTGAATCATGAAAGGCTTTGATGTTTTCAACAGCCTTAACTAGCATGTGACATTATGTACATAGTCTCAATCATCCCACATAAACAGAAGCTTGCTTTCATGACAGTGGCCCCTAATAGAATTTGATTAATCAGTTTATACAATCCCTGAAAGTTACAAATGACAGATACATACATTGCATCCCACTTAGACACATCACAAGGTTGCATGAAGGTTTCCGTGCCTTTTTTTATGGACTAAATTCTCCTCTTCACCAGCTGTTCAGTGATAGACCAGTTTTTCTGCCTGTGTGATGTCCTGGCCCACCTCCATGCCGTCGATTACCTACAGTGAATGATCCCATTCCAGACATTAATTACAAGAGGGGTATTTCAGGGCAAGACAACATTTCTGATAGCTAAGGCTCCAGATGTTTGTGCATTCCTCCCAGAAAGAAGTTTGCTTGAATGGCCCACATTCATACATTTTGATTAAATCAGATATTTGAATATGATTTCTTGGTATTTATTGGTCCACACCCCAGTCACTGAAAAGAATGCCCCAAATTTATATTAGTATATGAAAGCTTTTTGTAGACGCATTAAAAAGTGAGAAGAAAACAGCAGTTCTGCATTTCAAATTAATATTTCCAATACAGATAAAACTAGGTGGAAAATAAAACAAGGCATTGCTGAATGTGATTTAAGTGTGTGATTATTTGTTTCCTTTGTGTGTTTTCAGGTGTCAGCAGGCGCGCCTCTCCCCAGAGAGTACATTGATGAGGTATGAGCCATAGATATGCATATATGCACACAGACATACACAAAAATAAGCATAAAATAAAATGATAAAACGATAAATATGAAAAAGACCTCTCTGAACTGTAAACATTTTTGAGATCTGGAGTCCATTGTTTGGGACATAACTTCCAATCATGTTAGAATTATTAAATGGTCCTGTTTTATTATATCCATTAAATGTTGTAAAGGTCAGGATGTTTATTGGAAGATAAAAGCCATTTAAACTCATTTGCTAATACAAGACTCCGGTCATAAAACAACCACATGTGCATTAATATAATTCTATTTGGTGTGTGTGGGGATTGTGTTTTTGAATGAACTGCCATGTGCAGCCATCCAGAACTATTGCTTAACGATGCAGCATCCTCTTAGTGTAGTTTAGTGGCCCTCGACATTCCCACATGCCCTAAGGTTCTCTCACAGCCCTGACCCCTCTGAGTTCTGAGTTGCATGGAGATGACACTTACACATCGGTGCAACATAGTTGGCACAATATTCATATCACTTGTCCTGAGTTTTTGATTAAGTCATAATCAAGATGAAGGGAAGATATCATCTTTATTATGAATGATTTGTGCCTCCCTCAATACAGAACCAATTTTGAAACGAGTTGTACCTATCAACCATACACACACATACACATGGGGAAATGGGGCCCAGGTTGAAAAATACCGAAGTTATCCTTTAAGAGAAAACATAAGGTGCTCTTTGCAACTGTTAGACTACAGACACTTTTTTTTTCTTAAAAAAAGGTAAATACCAGATAATGGGGTGAGTTTTAGCCCTCTAAGATAAGTAGACTGAAATCAAAAAGAGGAGGTAAAGTGTCAGAAACTCTCAACTGAAAAGCAGGGTTGTGTCCTCTCCAGCGGAAGTGACCAGTGGACCACGGGCCTGTGCGTCTTTTTTGAGTTAAGTCTTGAGCAGCGATTCCACCATTTCTTACATAACTCATAAAATTGTTTGACATATCCCCATATCTAATGGGAGGGCTTGAAACAAATGGAATTTATGGACACTTCCCATTTTTTATAACTTTTGCCTAGGGCAATAGGATCTTAAGGGGAGGGCCTCTGATTTCATCCAGTTTATTTTATACCCTGAAACCCTGGAGAGAGGCATAGAGCGATCAGGTTGAGCTACATTTCATATCACTTATCAAATCCTTAATGTTGGGTTTGTCCTTTAGGCCCAATGTGTGTTATGAGACAGGAAAGACTTGGGAAATGAGCCATTATTTGACACATTTATAGAGGTTTGTGTGTGATGCAATAAAGGAAGTTTCAGATCGTATTCAACCTATCTGCCTCAAGCCTCCAGCTGTATTTTCATGGACATTTAATTCCCTGCCTATATGCATAAATACTACTCCCACTAACATGGTTAAGAGCACTTATTTGATTAACAGCACAAACAGAACCTTTGCATGTGGTTTGTGGGTATTTAGGCCTTAGAAATGTGGAGATGGGATTCTTTTGGTGTGTGTGTGTGTATGCATGGTCAGGTTTATATCTGGCTACAATCACTGGTCTTTGAGGCAGGTTCAGCTGAGTAAATAATGAAGCAGTATAAGTTAATTGTGAAGCTTGTAACGAGAACCAGAAGTACTGTGGAAAACAGAGCCAGGGAAATGAATTTATGGGACCTGTATGGCCTTACTGCTCTGAGCCCAGGGCTACACGGACACACACACACGGACACACACACACACACACACACACACACACACACACAGTGCAAGATTGGATTACTGCGGACAAACTTGGAGTAGCTGAACAAGATGCTGTTAATGTGTTTGGGAGTACCTGGACTTCTGAACATAGCAGTATACAATGTATGAATGATAAATGAATAACGGCACACCGGACCAACTCTTTATGCTGTAGTATAGTATCTGATCAAGTATCCAAATGTTAACAGTATGCCCCATCAAAGAAATTAATCAAAGTGTTGCTACAAAGCAATCAAGTCAATGTCATACATTTCTATTTATTTGTGTAAAGAGCTCCAGCTAAATGGGTAAATAGGAAATGAAGCCATTTCAAGTAATCTGTCACTGGACTTGCAGATTTCCTGTTATACCCTTCAAATTATATCTCTGCAAACTATGTAGCAATGAAGTCTAGAATCTCCCAACATGTTTTCCCCTGTTGTGTTTGCTGACAGTGTAATTGAAAACTACTCTCAGCATTGAGTCACGTACCAAACTGGTGTTTTAGCATCTCATTCTGCTTTTCTTTAAGAATACGACCAATAGTTTTTGCCATTTTCATCGTAACACTAAGGAATAAACCCTTTTTAAAGGTCAAACAGAGTCAGGATGCTGCTATTGTTCATGTTGGCTCACTGGAAAGGCTCTGCTGCACTAAATGGAACAGCAATTATTATCATCATATCACCTGTGTTTACCCTACTATTTCATATTAATATGGCTGCTGTAAAAAAAAGGTCAGACCGGATGCCATAGGCTTTCCCTTTACTAATAGCTCAATGCCTTATTTTATTTAATTGGAAATCAGCTACCCCTCCTGCTGGGTTGAAGATGATGGCACATTTAAAGTTTGAGAAACTGAAATACTCAACCAGGAGTTCCACCCTGTGTCTGGCAGTGGCCATTTTTGGACTAAATTTATCTTGGAATTCTCTACTAGAGATACTGAAACACGATTTGATTTACTGATATTCTCTGTAACAAGGATAACAATGTGTTTTCTCTTATTATTTAACATTCTTGTTTTTATTTTCTCTCTATATTTTTATGGTCTTGTCCATTGTATGTAGTGTATGGTTTTACATTTAAAAAGCCAATAAAAATTGTGACAAAGAATTGTTGATGTTATAGGTGTACAATTGTTCAGTATTATAGGAATTTCCATAGATTTTTATTATTTTATTTTTAGGATTTTTCTGTTCAAACAGTAGATTTGTGACAGGAAACTGTGTGTTTACAGACACACAGCCACTGAGGTTTTGCAAAAACATGCAAGTCCTTACTCCCCCTGTTTATATTGTATTTAATCTCATTAAACAGCCTAATGAACAAAACCAGACTTGTTGCTGTAAGAGATTGTGTTACAGGGTGGGAAAAGTCCTGAAGCCACAGATTTAGTTAGTATTTTCAATTTCAGTTGAATTACGATAATACATTTCTGACCTTTTGTTCATCCTGTCTCTTTTTCCTCTAGAATCTGAGCCTAGTTGAGGGTGGTTGCCGTACCAATCTCAGGAAGCAGATCCAAATAGCACACCTGTTTGGGGTTCCAGTCGTGGTGGCGCTTAATGTCTTCAAGTGAGACACATGCAGACGCACACATCCACAAAAACACAACCTAACCACCAACTTTTCCGTAATAACATACAGTAAATTTATCGACTAACAGACCTAATGGGATTTTAAATACTTATCTTTGCCCCACTAAAGACCATTTTAACTTCATTTTGTTTCTAAATACATAATTTGTTGTCATGCTAATGATGTTTCCTGTGGTGATCCTTCAGGACAGACACCCAGGCAGAGATTGACCTTGTGTGTCAGCTGGCAAAAGAGTGCGGAGCATCTGACGCTGTGCCGTGCCACCACTGGGCGCAGGGCGGGCGAGGGTCTCTTGAGCTGGCCCAGGCTGTGAATGAGGCTGCCAGCAGACCCAGCAACTTCCAGTTCCTGTACAACATCGAGGTGAGAGCAGATACTCTTAGACTCCAGACATGTTTTAAATCATAAAAACACTCGGCTTGAAAGAATAATTTGCGTTTGATATGGATTTTACCCATAGACCTTTACATTACCTAGTTAAAAATAACATCCACTCCTGATGTAAATCTCTTTGACTGTTATAAATCTATCTGATGTGTTTGTTTAATTGCTGTATGATAGACAGCTGTAATTATCCCTAATCCTGTTTTCTCAGTATTGGGTACGTTCTGTTTGTAGTAAATCATGATGTTTTCTTTGGGAGTGTAGCCCGAGAATGTGGAAGTAAAAAACATCAGCTGGTTCGAGTTAGTGAGTTTGGGAAGTTGTGACTTACATTAACTGTTCCTGTTAGCCTGACACGTGTGTGTGTGTTTGGTATGCATGTGCCTGCATACCAAGGATCCAACAATAAGAGAACAATCCAGTCCACTTAAATGAGTTAATTAATAGGTCCAGTAGACAATCTTAACTTTAAGTTCACATGGCAGCGAAGTGGAGTAAGTGTCAGGTGGAAGGTCAGTGAACTGTGGAGTTTGCGTGGTGGATGTTTGGTGTGAAAGACAACCTCAGGATAACGTGGTGTGACAAAGACAACAGCGTGAAGTGGAAAGATATTGAGATGACTGTTGCAAACATTCCAGTCCAGTCCTTAATTGTTAATATTAAACCAGTAAAGGCATTAGAAGATTTAATAGTTCAAGTACCCTCCCACACAGTGGATATTACATTTGATCTGTTTAAACAGTACAAATTGGAAACAGAAGTGACACTGTTGAGCTGGTTTGCTTAAACCAAGTTTGAATGACCAAAACGTCAGAAACTGGGAGATAAAGGAGACCACAGCATTTGTACAATAACTAAGAATTGGAGACAGATCGATATGGGATTTTTAGGGCAGGTTCTGATAATTATATTAGGGAGTGGGGGAAAAAAAAGTCAGATATCGATATATTGGCTGATATTGCAATGATGTCTCAAATGTGGTTACCAAACACGTGTGAATTAGATATGTAATGGAGGTAAGATATTTTACAGTATAACAGTAAACTCTGTTGTCCAAAATGACATCAGGTCACTGAAATGGTAAACTTTCATCAGATTTTAAAAAACACAAATGTAACAAAGTATGTACATATTATACATATGCGTGTATTAAACTTGAACTAAGAAAAGGATCAAATATATGTAAAACTGCCTGTAAAGCTAAAAGGATCTGAAAGAGAGAAGATTAGAAAATTAGATTAGAAAATTAGGATGTTTTTATGTATTTAAAGTTTAGGGATTATCTTATAAAGGAAATTCAAAACTCAGAAACCTTAAATTGAGTTCTTATAATGACACAATGATGCAGACATACAATGGATTTAAGGCAATCTCAGTACTATACCAAAATCTAGGAGATTGTAAAACTTACTCAGCTAAGAACATTTAGGCTGAATGGGAGCAGGAACTGAACACTGAAATTACAACAGAAGAATGGCTCAGCATGTGCGAAACGCAACACATCACAACAAGTTTAAGGACATGGAGGGAGTTTGGAGGGACAGATCTATCCCCTTACTTCATTACACTTAAAATAAAGAGTAAACAAACTGGTTCACAACAGTAATGTTGACGGATATGTGGGGGTAGAGAGGCAAAAATGGGGAGCCAGAAGGACATGTGGCAGACAGCAGTAGACCAGCAGGTCGGAACTTCAGTGTACAGCAGAACTTCATGATTGAACCCCACGACCCCATCGATGTGCCCTATATAGCTGAGGTCGTGGGGTTCAACATTTCTCATGAGGAAGAGAAAACAATGTTAGCAGCACTCATGTGAAGAATGGCCATAGAAGAGAACATGTCATGCTAAGAGGCCTTGATGACCTTAATGATATGTCCAATTAACTAAATTGAGCTCTTTACCAGACCTCATCTGGCATCTTGTGTATGATTCCAGTATTCTACAAACACGCGTTTAGTAGAGAGAACCACTAGATCTCTTTAAGATCTCAGTTGCAAGACATCCTTAAACTTAAGTAGACAAATCAAAAATGCATAATTTTTCGTCTTATCTGTTGCGCTATTTATCCATCTAGATTGTTTTGGTGTGAGTTTCAGAGTTTTGGAAGTAGAGATCTCTGCCTTCTCTCGAATATGATGGAACTAGATGGCACGCCGCTTAAAATACATTTGAAAGACTCTAAATCAATGTATCTTCTCAGAAATTGTGACCCAGTTACTCAAGATAATCCACAGACCTTTGTGTGAGCAGTTTAATGTAGGAACTATTTTCTTTGAAGAAAGACAGCCACTTGTTACTTTCCATGTGAACTAGTGCACCAGCAGTAGGAAATCACATGCTCATACAGATCGACAAGACAGAAAAACTGATGTTTTCAAGTCTGGAATGAAGTGAAATAACAAGCAAAAGATTTCTCAATCTTGGGCACACTTATTCGGGTTGTACTGTATGTATGTTATGGTTAATGTGCGATGCGGTCCTGTTGACACCATGGTGCAAGAAAATGTGTGCGAGGGTCATCAAAGAGTGATGGTATGTTTTTGACTGCCGAGGAGAACAAAGTTATGCAGTATCTAGTATGAGTCGAACAATAAAAAGTCCAATGATTTAATTTGCTCAGTGTAACTCTTATTAACTCAGAGATCATACGGATGTGTATTCACTAAATCTAATTTCCTGGATTATTCCCTTTGACTGGAGTGTTCATGTGTTTCCACTTGTCGTTGTCTCTGTCGTTCCCACAGACACCGATAGTGGAGAAGATCAGAACAATTGCCCAAAAAGTGTATGGAGCTGATGACATTGAGCTGTCTCCAGAGGCCAAGGCCAAGATAGATTACTACAATCAACAGGTGAGATCACTGCTGCTGCAATAACAAGTGACTCACACACTGACAGGACTCTTCTCCCTTCCCTGTCTATCTCTGCATCTCACTTTCTCTCTCACTTACACACAAAAACTCCTTTTCTTGTTTTCTTTTTTTCTATAAACAGGGCTATGGTTCTTTGCCCATCTGCATGGCCAAGACTCACCTGTCCCTGTCCCACATGCCCAACAAGAAGGGTGCACCCACTGGATTCGTTTTGCCGATCAGAGATGTTCGTGCTAGCATTGGGGCTGGCTTCATCTATCCGCTTGTGGGAACGGTACGTATCTGAAGTTTGAAACAGGTAATAGGTTTCCTGAAAATGCAAATTGCTCACAATTTCACCATGTCAACTTAAAAGGTGACTATCAGTAGTGTTCACAAGTCAAATCTAAAACATGCTTCGGGTTAATTTAAGTCTTTTTGCTTAGAACCAAAGACTATGGCACTTTAGACACCACAGCAAGTAATTATGATTAACTTACATTTTAAGGCTGTGCATAGAGCCTTATGTATGTTTTCTTGTGTGTTTGTCTGTACAATTGTGTTTCAGTGTTTCAGTACCCTGGTCTCAAAGTGTCAAAGCAGATATGAAAGGTCATTTACTTCACAAAACGCTGAATCTAATTTTACAAACTGGCGTCCTTCCTGTACCTCGTTACTTGAATATCCTTAACTAGCTCAAACACTGATGTCTCCAGCTGATCTCCAAAATCAAGCACAGCTATACTTAGTGAAAACTTAATTATGAAAGCACAATCACTACTTCTGGGAGACCACAATCTCTGGGATATTTTAAGTTGTTGTTTTGGTTTGTTGCATTGATCTGGGTCACAGATTTAACCTTTTCTGTCTGGTTTGTTTCCCAGTTCAAGCATCTCAGCAGAGCTCTGACATAGTAAAAACTTTCTGTTTATTTCTTGTGTTCCTGATAACTCTGTTGCTATCTACCAAC
>JAJHUR010130442.1:0-10072 GCA_027495735.1 Lutjanus campechanus | reverse complement strand
TACTGCCCTCACTAATTCTTTCCCTTTACCTCCACAGCCACTTCCAGTTTGATAGTATTATTTTGCTTAATTTTTCATAAATAAAACTTGATTTACTTTGGAACCACGTCTCTGCCTCGTAGAGTTTCGAACCTGTGTTTGCCTTATTGTGTAAAATTGGGTAAAACTCCTTGGGTGAAAGTCCCTAGGTGGCATTGTCTGGCTTGCAATTGGAGTGATTCTATTACTGACCCTTAATTATACAAAAACCCACATCCCCGCGTTGCCACACTAGCAAATGGTGTAATGTTTTGTCAGCTTTTTGCTATCCAACAAAGTTGGATTGGTGTTTTGTTAGCTAGGTCGCAAACAATGTAACATAAAAAACAAACTTTTAGCTAGCAAAGAATGTAAATACCAAACCAACAAAGAATGTGACACTTTTAGCTAGCTAGCAAATAATGCAACATTTTATTAACTATACTTACTATGTCTGGACAGCACTCAAATTTATTTTTTATATATTTAATTATTTTAATTTGGTTAAGCAAGGATCTCTAAATTGGTTACAATAGACTTCAGTTCACTAAATACAGATTTAATTTTAGCTGTGCAGCAGAACACTGCTTAATTTTAAATATAAGTTCACAAATTTTAAACCAAGTTATGCAGTGGCGCAAAAAGTGGGTATGCACTATATGCCTGTCTCTTATACACATCTAGATGTGTATAAGAGACAGGTTGTAATGTGTCTGCATACCCCTCAGAAAGTAAGTTGTTGCACCCCTGAAGTTATGCTAAATTCTGATTAGAACTAGTTTTGTATTAAATTAATCTTTGGCAGTGCAAATCAGTTTTAGTGGCTTTAATACTTGAAAACACAGTTTTAGTCTCATCCTGGTGCTAAATGGTTAATGAGAAGAGGAAAGAAAGATATTAGAGTTAAAAATAAGAATAATCTGTATTATTAAGCATGACACAAAACCTACTTCATCAACAGAGCAGTGTAACTGTTCAGTTTTAAACCTTTGCAGTAATAAAATCATCCATTAGAGGGAGCTCACCCTCTTTCTTCTCCTCAGGCATGACAGTGTGGCACAAAGCCAGCAGGCGGAAGAAAGCCTGAGCCTCCAGGTTTCCTTCTTTCACCGTCTCCACCAGACTGTGGTCATGAAAGACAAACTTTGGATCAGCCAGCTTGTTCCAGTTGAAGTTCACTTTCTCTGTCTTCTGCGGAGGAAAAGAAGAACAGAAGGAAAGGCAAAACAAGTTAGTGATACATACTTGACACAAAAAAAAAATCACAAAATGATGTTTGTTTTCTCCTCTCACCTCTGTTATTTCCACCCTTTGTCCAGCAAAGTCAAGCAGTTCCCCTGAATAACAAAGAGATACACTCAAAAAAGTAATTCAGCCTATACCGGTGTGTCAGTTTAACTGTGTAGTTTTTACATCAGCAGAGCTGCTCACCGTAAGCTTTTCCATTGATGGAGCACCTGTTGAAGGTCATGATGTTCTGCGTCAGGGTGCCCGTCTTGTCACTGAAGATGTATTTGATCTGGCCCAGCTCCTCGTTGAGTGTGGTGGTCCTCGCCTGGGCAGGGGTGTCACTCTTGGGGTAATACATCTTCCTGTCCCAGTCTATGAAGAAGCTGTTCCCCAGACGAATGATCTCCACACTGACATGGACACAAACAATGGACAAGTGTGAAACATGCAGGGATGCAAGAACACTGTAAAAATAAACTATTTTTTTTAACTTTAAGAAGTTAGCGTCTTGGCTGCCTTGAATTTTCAGGCGACTGAATTGAAAAGACAAGTTGAGATAACTCTGCAATTATTCAAAACAAAGTCACTTTTCCAGTCAAGGGTTCTGAAAATAAATACTGGAAATTTTAAGTTTAATTAACTTGAAGAAATAAAACTTATATGTATATTTATGTTAAGTTAATGAGAAAAGATAAGTTGATTCCACTGCATGATTTTTTACAATGAGGACGGAACAACATTGCTTTCTGATTTTGTTATCTTTCTGTGCTTGAACGTACCTGACGTAGAGAGAAATGGGCACCACCGTGTTGAGGACGATGACGTAGGACCAGAAGGATAGGAAGGATGAGAGAGAAGCATTGACCCCTTGTTCATAAGGGAGGAAGACTGTGAACACTGCCCCCTCCCTTGCCTCCCAGATCGCATTGCCGATGGTCAGAACGGAGCACATAGACGCCAGGAAACCAAAGATCTGATGGATAAAAGACATCGCACATACTGATATTTTAAAAAATATTGCGTTGATGATAGCAATCAGTTGAAAAATCAATGCGCATTTCAAAAATGATTGCTTTTACGAAGGTACTGCATGAGTAAACTCTTTGTTAAATTACTTCAAGGGGCATCACATGGTGTGGTCCCTGGTATATTCTCTATCTTGTAAGGTGTCCTTGACTGAGAAAAAATGGAGAACCTCTGACCCAGAAAACACTTTTCAGTTAAAGTGCACATGTGAGCAGCTTATATGTGTATTTGTGTGTTGCAAGGACGTTAAACTCACACACA
Source organism: Lutjanus campechanus (assembly GCA_027495735.1). Lineage (NCBI taxonomy): Eukaryota > Metazoa > Chordata > Actinopteri > Lutjaniformes > Lutjanidae > Lutjanus > Lutjanus campechanus. Next base: position 7,537 of record JAJHUR010130442.1, on the reverse strand, counting down.
GCACCAGGACATTCATCAGGTGATCAATGCTTGTCCGTTTGAATGTTGTTTTTCCGCTGTTCTGCATCAGCTTGGTATCAGGACCTGGAAAGGTTCAATCTCAATCAATGTTTCATTCAAATTTTCACGTTATTGATGTTAAGATACACTGACAGTGTAGTTTTCTATCCATTACAAAACTAAAGCTAACTGCTACTAGCCAGCAGCCGGAGAGAGTTTACCTCCGAAGATGACCAGGCCGAAGCACCACTCAGTGTTCCTCAGGGTACAACCTCTGAGCAGCACCTTGTCATTGTCCAAAGCGTAGTTTTGTCCGTCCACGGTAAAGGTTCCTTTAAACTTGTCCAGACGGTTATTGGGAGGCTCACATCGCACTTCACCTGAGAGAGACAGAGGTCATTGTCAGGAACAGACCTAAGCTGACACCAGACAAGCTTCAGGGGGGACTTACAGGTTACAACTGCTGTGTTAAAGTATGGAAATCCATCTTAAAGCATGGACAGCTGTACATGAGAATTTCAACTAAACATCAAGCAAGTGCTACAGCACATGAAACAGCAAGCCACCTGATATTAAGCCAGTACAAAAGCAAGAAGGCCAGCTCAGCGTCTGCCTTGTAGCAGTTTATTTCACTCTCACCAAGCCAACTAAAGTTCTCACCAAGGACTAAAAACCAGACCGATATTTACTCTTGCTTTTCCCTGGTCAAGCTGTTTTTTTCTTCCTGTACTGGGAGCTTTGAGCTAACTTTACAGTTAGCAGCATTTATTATTGGTTCCCTACTCTTTTTTTTTTTTTTAAATGAACTAATCATCAACTAATCATTAGCAACTCTAAAAAATTGATTAGGAGTTACTCATTAATTAATGGTTAACTACTAGTTAGTTCCTCAGTCATTCCTCACTGATTTGTTCATTTACTAATCATTAACTAGTAATAACTCAATGTTTAACAGTGTCACCAAAATAATTCCAGAAAGTTGCATTAACGGTTAGTGGTGACTAGGCCATTCATATAATCAAGAGGAAAAGTGGTTATTTGGCTTCATCCTAGGAAGTTTAATTCAAGAATTTTCATTGAGTCTTACCTCTAGCTTATCTAGCTTCAGCTCTAACACACACAAAACAAATCAATTCCAATCTGCAAACTTTGCAGTTTAAACGAAAATAAGTACAATGCAGAGAAATATAAAAAAAAAATCCAGGCCAGATTTCAGCAACTCTATAAATGTAGGTGTGTGTGTAAACATGTTGCTTTGTAATTACCACCAACTACATGAAAATGGTACTACAAAGACACAAATGAAAGCATTATTGTACTGATTGCTCAATTATGATTTTGAAAGTAATTAAGTAGATTACATGGTGTAATTAATACTTAAGTACAAGTACAGGCTTGAAAATTTACTCATAAAAGTTCAAGTACCCAAAAAGACTACTTATTTACAGTAACTTGAGTATTTGTAATTAGTCACTTCTACTCCCCTGCTGTTTAATATTGTTAGTTTCTGCTTCTCACCACTGAATTGAGCCAGTGCATCAATGCTGTCTCCCATCTCTCCAGTTACAGTCAGGGCCTGCTTCACCTTCAGGTTGGTTTCACTGGGGGAGACCAAGAGGACATGAGAAGGATGAGACTGAAGGGGAAATCCAAGACGGTGTGAGACATCGTCCATCATCCATGCACACACACACACACACACACACACACACACACACACACACAGCACTGCACACACTCACCCGTCTAATTCAGCTGTTTCTACATAGACCAGATTGAGAGGCTCACTGCTGGACAACAGCAGAAGGTCCGCCTGAAAATGAAAACATGAAATACAGAACAGGACAACTGAAGGGATAGAAGATAATAGAATGAGATAAACTTGTGGGGACTTTGGACTCTGTCGTTATCAATGAAAACATCTAGAACTGCAGTGTGCTATAAAATACACACACCTTAACATTCCCTGGCAGTAACAAATAGAAATCACTTTTAATCTTCATTGTAGCATCTCCATACTTACGGTGACAAACTGATTATTCTCCAGTTTGATTATGTCTCCAACTTGAACATTCATCCATTTTTCTTTCCTCAGTCTGACAGAAAATATAAACATAAAACATACCATGAAATCACAGCACTGCATAAGAATCACAAAAAACATTACCCCTTGATGCTCAATACTGCTTTAGAGCTGTAAATTTGTATTAAAAATATAGAATGAGAAGTTGAAGTGACTCACTCTCCATTGACTAGGACTTCCACAATGCGGTTATTCACTTGATTGTCACTTTTGTGTCTGTTCTACTCAGATGATGCAGGATGAAGAGAAAACAATGTTAGTTTTGAATGAATTATACTGTATCTTTGACTTTAGTTCCTCGTTTTCTGTCCTAATATTGAGTGGAATTCTACATATTGCTGCCATGCCAGAAAAGGAAAACTGGATCAGTAACACATTATAACGTGAAAATTTTTGTCATAACAAAAACTTTCCTTTATCATAACAAGATGTTTTTGTGTTATTACAGTATACAAACTTATCAAGATATAACAAGAAACTTTTTTGCCATAACTATAAATCTCCATGTTATAATGCGATGACAAATTCTTATAGCAAGATAAGATAAGATAAGATATGTTTATCACATTATAACAATATAAGTTATCATGTTGTAATGTGAAACATTTTACAATAATTTTCATGTGAAAAGTTGATATGTCATAATAATGTGAATGAATCCTGTTATAACATTAAAAGCATCTTGTTATAGCAGCAAACTAGTAAACTTTTCACATTTTAATGTGATACTGATCTGTTTTTGTTTTTTTGGGGGGGCATAATTTCAGCTTACTATGTCATCGCTGGCGTCCTTCACTCCCGTAATAGACAACACTAAAATCAGAGGGACAGCCGTGGTGAACCAGGAGAGGGAGGAGACTTGTGGGATTAGCTGTCGACAAGAACACAAACACACACACACACACACACACACACACACACACACACACACACACACACACACACACACACAAATGCTTTAATAATACCTTGTATCTGAAGGATTAAACAATGCACTGAGGTCAAATATCTTCTCTGAATATTTTGCAGATAACACTTGCAAAAACATCAATTTCTGCCTGTATCAGTTATCATAAATAGACATGACCCACACTTGAAGTCACTGAAAAATTTAACAGGGTGGCTATTTGCACCTGGGTGAGAATAGTTACACTTCAGCTGTTCTAGTTTAGCTATAAAGAGTGGCAAAACATCTGTAAAGAGGAAGTTTTAGTGGATGAATGGGTGAAACATAAGGCTCTCCCCTGACTGGGGTTCAAATCCAAATCACGCTTTGTCTCTGCCATGTAGGTGCAAATAGCCACATTGGCTACTCCATGCTGGGTGCAAATAGCAATGTTGGTTATGGACACCTGGGTTCTTGTTTCTGCCATGGGGGTGTAAATAACTGCATTAGCTATTTCCAGATAGACAGATAACAGATAGTGTTTTTGATTATGGACATCTGGCTGATTGTCTCTGCCGTATTAAGCCATGTTTACCTGGGTGTAAGTAGCCACAGTTGTGATTTCATCCTGGGTGCAAATAGCATTTTTGGTCACAGACACCCAGGTGATTGTCTCTGCCGTAGAAAGCTACACACATGGTATAAATAGGCACATTGGCTATTCCAGCCCGAGTGAAAATTGTTGGCTACTGACACCTGGGTGTGAATTGAAATGTATAGCTTGCCATACATCCAGTCCATGGTGACATGCATCACAGCACCAGAGGAGCTTAACAAAGAAAATGTGTACCTGAAGCACCATGAGGAAGAGGAAGTAGGCATTGGCGAGCCTCCGGAACTGCTCAAACAGGTTAAGTGGCAGAAACGTAAAAACGTTGTATTTGGAGGTCTTGATGGCATTGTTCTGAAGAAGAGAAAGTGACAGACAAATGTATCACATGTAGATGACAGCTGCGTACTGTCACATGACATTTGTAAGAACAGCACGCAAATATCCGACACTGAATTCTCCCTCCCCATCCCATCTTATCCTTTTAATACACAGAAAGTTTTAGTTTCTACACTTACAGCATAGTTGTAAGACAGGTTGAAATGTCTGTCATTGGCTCGCAAGTGTCTCTCCTCCTCTGTGACAAAATAAAAAAGGTTGAGAACAAGAGAGGCATGAAGATGTTGCAGCATCTGACTTTAATTGCCAAGAACAACATGCAGAATGTAGAAGTATTCAGGCTTGACTGCTACAAACCAAAGACACAGTTACTAAATATTTAATGTACAGAGTTTAAGCATCACATCTCACCTCTCTTTTGCTCTTTTCCAAACAACTGGCCAAAGAATGACACTACCGACCCCATCTTTAGCTCAGTTTCTCCATAGTTCACACCTGCAGAAAGAGCATTAGTTAGTGAAGAAGAGACATTTCTTTATAGTGAGACTCTACAGAGTTAGCAACTGAAAGGGGAAACTGTGGTAAGAGTGAGAAGCAACCAGCTTTTTTATAGACGGTCATGTTTGTCTACCATTGTGATTCGGTGTAAAAATCTCTATACTGTGTATACAAAATATTAGTAGAGGAAACCAGTGATCACTTTTTTGAAAGTAGAGATTTGTAACATCTGGTACAGGGAACATCTGCTGAAATATAGTCATGAAGAAGGGATGAAAATGAGGGAAGGATGCAAGCAAAATATCTTTTTTTCAGGCCTTGATAAGGCTGTGAAACAGCATTTGTCCGTTGTTCATTCAGTCCAGCCGCATCAAAAACATTCTGTGGTGTGATTGGTAAATATGATTGTCTAACTGGTGCTGCAGACTGTCATTTGACTTCTTACTTTCACATAAAACTGCAATACTTGTGAAACAAAGAAATCTTTGTGAAAGTAGGAGTGGGTGGATTGATGTCCAAAGTACTGATACCACCTATACAAAGTCTTGATTTGAGCACTGATACTAGCATCAGTAGGATCGATACCAAAAAATGGAGCCAGTAAATGTTTGATGACATCCTTGGCAGATGAACATTCTTCTTAGTACTGCAATATTTGCATCCCTCCTGCTGTTGTGAGCATGCGTGCAGTGATCATTCACATAAGGAACATTTCTTTATCTACCATTAAAATGCCTTTTTCAAAAAAAAGGTCCTATATTCCCCGCTGTTTTCCAAAAAGGTCCTATGTTCCCCGCTTTGTATGTGACCGGGGAACATAGGACCCTTTTTTTAGAAAAAGGGTCCTATGTTCCCCGGTCACATACAAAGCGGGGACCCTTTTTTTAGAAAAAGGGTCCTATGTTCCCCGGTCACATACAAAGCGGGGAACATAGGACCCGGGGAACATAGGTACGCTCCCCAATTTCAAGTGCAATGTGCCTGGCAACCTACGATACAGCAGAGCAGCAAAGGCTGAGCATGTGGCAGCTATCATGATGGGGAATGACGCAAACATAATTCAGACTGGATTCAACTATTATGCCGTCGATGATAATGGTAAGAAGAAGAAAGCAGCAGTATTCAGCGACCACCACAACAACATCCAGCTTCATACGTCACTACAAAAGAAAGGTTATGTTGAAGTGATTAAACTATGTGGACGCATGACTAGCTACAGTAACACAGCAAGGTGTGTGCTCATGAATCTTGCCCCCCGTATGCAACTCTCGTGATCTCACTCTCTATTGTTGAGGCTTGTTATCGATTGCCACAAAATGTCAAACATCACTAAGATTTATAATGTGTAATAAGGCTGCAACATTTTTTGTAAATATTAAAAACAAACCGTTCATGACCACCGTCTTTTCACTGATTTAAAAGTTAAATCAAACTGAGTGGATCATCAGAATCTCTTATGACTTGACCTGTGACTTACTTGACCTGAGGAATGACGTGACTGGACTGCTTGGCTTACAGCAGGGACTCATCTTGACTTGATTCTCACCACAATAACGTGGGCGTTGTTAGAGACTTGAAAATGTGTGACTTAATCTCACCCCTGGTATTATTATCAGTGATCTTGGCCTTGATGTTACTTGGTATCGGACTGAAACAAAATTAAACCGTACCAAGAAGATGACAAGCTATATAGGCTCTCTGAAATACAGACCCTGCTTTGTTCTTACAGTCAAAAATGACGAATTGAAGCTGTATTTCTGTGCATTACTCTAAAGATTTGAAGGACATGACATGTCAGACGCTCATGAGTCTCGCTATGAGGTGATATCAGGCAGCATCTTTGAGACTTTATCTGTGCTGCAGAGCTGTAAAGACGTTAAGCCACTCCTTTCTCAACCCTTTGTACCAGAGAGAGATCTATGACAGATAATCCATAACCACTATGATTAAGATAACCATATGACCATGAACGTTTGACTTGCTCAGAATCAGAATCAAGCAAGAATTCTAAGACATGGAAAACACAACAAAAGGATCAGTTTTTTGCTTTTCCTGTATCTTGGAACGGCTGATCATTTCCAAAATGGAACAGGAAATCTATAACAATAAACCAAGAATACCGGGAATCAGCAGATGATACTTGCCCTGACTATATGGCAAAGCAACGAAACCACCAATATCCCCTTTATTCCTTTTCAAAACAAGTCAAAAAGTGTGTTTGAGACATGTTTTCTCACTACTACACTGTCCTGCTTAGCAATGTCCTAATTTGTATTTGTGTACAGTTTGGAAAGCCAGTCCCAAACCGAAAGTCTTGGTTGGACATGCTTCCCTCTCTTTATTATCGAACTTGCATTCACACAACTATGACATCGAATGAGTTATTGTGAACCCGAAGTGGATTTTGATAAGTCATGTATTTCTTATGTTTATCATGTTTCAAAAGGTTTGAAATGTGGGCCCCTTTGTGACATTTCTCTACAAAAATGCTGTACATTTCCCACCATTTTCCAAGTCTCTGAAAACAAATGAAAATCAGCCACGTACCTCAAACAAAAATGTGGTTTCTTGTGTCCTTTAAGTCCTGCACACACACATAGGAACACAGGGCCCCAAAAAAACAAAAGAGAGGGAAGAAACTACAAGTTTCAGTCTTCTCTTTGCTTCCGTCTCTGATAAAGTGAATCCAGGCCCTCGTCCGTCCTCTGTTTCGATGTCCTAGGCACCAAACTAGTCCCACACAGAGAAGGGGGTTCAACTGGGGCCTCCAGCAGGATGAAAGACACGCAGGATGGACGACAGGTGAAGTGGTGCGGTGGTGAGAGACAGTGGAGGTTTCAGGTTCATGCAGGAAGAGCTGGGATCCCCCTGCGACTAACAGCTCAGGGCTTGAGCAAACAGTGCAGCGATCTTTGGACCTGGACGGTGAGATGGAGCAGGAGTGGAGGGGCAGTAAAACAACAGTACAGGTGAACGGCTGCAGCCAATCAGGGCCAGCATTATTGCTGTGATCTGGGCGGTCAGGTGTGTGACACACCTTGTGATGGGTGCGCATGCTCAGACTTACATTCTTGATGTCATCTCCTTTAGTCCAAGTCACATTCAGCCTCTTTCACAGGTG
>JAJHUR010130441.1:0-18906 GCA_027495735.1 Lutjanus campechanus | reverse complement strand
TCTCTCTCTCTCTCTCTCTCTCTCTCTCTCTCTCTCTCTCTCTCTCTCTCTCTCTCTCTCTCTCCCTCTCTCCCTCTCTCTCTCTCCCTCTCTCTCTCCCTCTCTCTCTCTCCCTCTCTGTGTGTGGAGAAGGGTTACAGTGACTTGGAAGGAGTGGGGCCCATGCATGAATATGTGTTTCTACAAAAGACCTAAACAGCCGTTACACACAGAGAATGTTTTTAATAATCACTGTGCAGCAGAGTAGCTGCTTTGATGCATACAGCTCTAAGGCAGTTTATTGTGATTTAACAATTCTACTCCAAATATTGGCCTGCACAACGAAATGCTAACACAGTGGCTGTCACATAAGGGTCCAGGGCCTCCTACGGGTCTGTGGTGTTCTGCCCGGTGGTCTGTGATTGATTAATTTAAATGATTATGATATAATTTTGTCTTCTAACAAAAAGCTTCATAGTTCAACCAATAATATTTTGATTTGTAAATCTAAAAATAGTTAGTAGATGAACTAATCTAAAAATCTACAATATTCAATCCACCAGTCAAGCGAGCGTGACCCACACATCAACGCTGCAATGATTACTCGATTACTGATCAATTATTAAATTAATTACCAACTGTTTCGAGGTCAAAGCGTTTATTATCATGTGCACACTTAAAAGCAAGTTTCCCTGGACAATGAAACTCTTCCTTTGCCTTCCACTCTTGAGTACCGTTGATTAAAAAAAACACATGAATTGTAAGAAATACAAAAAAATAAAAGTATTTTTTTTAAGAAAAAAAGACAAAATTTTATAATTCCAGCTTCTTAAATGTGAATATTTTCTGGTTTCTTCACTCCTCTGTGACAGTAAACTGAATAAATGTGGGTTGTGGACAAAACAAAAAATTGGGCCTTTGGGAAACGATGTGATCAACATTTTTCAATATTTTCTGAAATTTTACAGATCAGACAACTAATCACTAATCAAGAGAATAACGGACAGATTAATTGATAATGAAGCAGCCCCAGAGGAAATCTGTCCGCTGCGGTATTCTGTGTTGACATGGTGCAGATGTTTTCATACATATCTAATTATCTTTCTAATACATTTCTCTGGTGCTCTTCCTTTACATAACTAAGAAGTGTAAAAGTTAGGCTGATGAATTAGTCCATGAGAGATACATGAGAGGGTCCCTGGTATCCTGCTATCTTGTAAGGGGTCCTAGGCTGAGAAAAAAAAAAGAACCTCTGTGCTAACACATTGTTAACCACTTCATTGTTTGATTCTTAGCTGTGCTGACAGGTGCACATCACACAGCAGTAATATGGTGGGGCATCAGCAAAAATATTCCGGGTTAGATTTGCAGAACCTGAGGGTGCAGCAAAGAGTTCATGTGCAATTTACATGGTTAATATGCCGTTGAAGGCTGCACAGCGCCTCTGTGATTGTGTGTGTGCGCGCACGTGTGTGTATTTGTGTGTGCGTGTACATAGAAAAGCGCTAAGGCTGTGGAACGTTAATTAGTCCTGATATGTTTCCCATTTCATCCACAGCTGAACGTTCCCTGTTCACAAACCTTGATCAACGTTCATTCATTTTAGCCCATTACAACTCCCTCCTCCTCCTCCACTCTATCTTTCTCTCTCCTTCTCTGTCTGCGTCTCTCTTTCTCAGCTTGTAGATGTGTTAGCCATTACCTCACTAATTTACACTACGATGGGGAAATGGGGGAAGCGAGAGGAGGGAGTCGAGGAGGAGAACACAGAGCCTCGGTGCCCTCTTTTCCTCGTGCCCGCGTGTTCCCCCTAATAGCTGAATGTTTTCTGCAGCTTGTTCATGTAACGCCAGCTTGGGAAGCTCTTGTTGACAGAGAGGTTTTAGGATGAAATATGGCAAATTAAGTACGCTTAATCTGCCTTTCCTGAGTAAAATAATAGAACTTTAAATGATGGATCATGGGGTTTTTGGGGAGCCTACCTCCAGATTTGCTGTCAAAATGTGTCAAAGTTAAACAGCTCAGGTGTGCACTGATTGGGACTTATTCAAATAGGCTGACAAATTGCTTGTTTCAAGTGTGTCTAATCAGAGTTCACTCGCATCCTAATTCTTTGATATGGCTGTTTGCTGTCAGTTATTTATTCTATTATTTGTGTATGTCTCTCAGAAAATATTACATTAAATTCACAATATTTAATTTCTGTTGCTAGGGGTCTCTCTCACATTCACAGACAATAACAAAAGACGTAGTTTGATGACCACTGAGGTAGTTTGGGATCATAGGAGTTGTCTTGTTAAGCAACCAGCATAGCTGATGAAAATCTCACTGATATGACTCGGGCATGGACAAAGATATCTACTTTCTTCCTCACTCTCTGATATATCTGATATATCCTGTGTTTTCCTGGAAGTTATAGCAACTAGCAGGAAATGCACCACAATTCCATATTTCTCTGCATTTGATCATTTTTGGAAGCATATCAAACATGTACGTAACATACTGTGTTTTTAGACATTTTTTATGCATAAATTTAACATTATAGCTTTAAAATGATAATAAATTGTGTTTTAGAAGTTGAGGTGGTCCAAAAGAATGTGGAAAAACAAATTTAACAGGAAAATGGTCTACTGTTCAACTGGAAAAAAACATTTCAGGCTTGTCCATAAATAAGTCTCTCACCTGACCTACTTGTACTGTGACCTTAAAATAACAATAAAATGGCTTTTCATACTAGAAGAAAGAAAATCCAGCTGCCATAACTGCTTAAATTTAGTTTAAAAATGCTTTCACACAGAATTTTTTTTTACAAATAATGATTCTTTCTATCCACTGCACAGTGAATTTGTACTTTTACTCTCTGGGAGACATTATACATTACTGATGGCAAATAGAAATATTTACAAGAAATCCTTTGTCTCAAGTGCTGTCAGGGTAATAAATAAAATTAGGATCTGGTTGACAAGGATACAGGGTGAGACTTTGAATGTTGCTATAGTATGTCAATGTGATGTGGTGTACATTGTGAGTTGTATTTTTATGGATGTATATGTTGAGAGGATGTGTTCATTCTCATTTTGTGAGTTGTATTTTTTATGACTACGTATGCTGAGATGATGTTCTGGCGTATGTGTTGTGTATTGTTTTTTTATGACATGTTTTATAATGAAACTGAAGGCAATTCTCACATTGTGGACAATAAAGTATTCATATTCATACTATTATTAAAAACTATAATAACATCAACAAACTAGCGATAACATCATACTATTTTCCTTTCAGATGAACAGCTCTTAAATAATTTGCTCCCTTATTCACAGGCAGAAAGTAGGCCATGGTGATCCTATAGTAGATGTGTAATTGTCACATTGCGCCACGTACACACTCACACACACCCACACCTACACACTGCTGTCCCAGTCATTCTCAAGGTCATGGTCCTCCCATCCTCCTCTCTGTTTGTCCCCATTTATCCTGTGTATAATGGGAAGTGCTGACTGGTTTAGGACATACGTTTTACACCCCTGCCCCCCTGCCCATACAGGCTTTTGTATGTGCATAAACCCTACATGGCTACATGCAGGCTTTTGTGTTTAAAGGTCTTTATGTGTATTGATTGTTGTCCAGCTATAATCAGTCACATTCCACATAAACCATAATGTGAAAGACTACATATAGTATCTCAGCACATGGTTCACACATCATTTCTGCTTCCACTAAAACCATCCATTGTTTAATGACAAAATAGTAGTGCACGATAGGTCTGAGGGAGAACATGGAGGTCAGCAGTAGTGGTGGATGTGCATGTGTTTTACCTCCACCTTCCTCTTTTCTTTATTAGCTGTGTGCAGCTGTATTAGGATACTCCCTGGGGAAGAAAGAAAGAAATTAAAAATGGGTAGGGGCAGTGAGCCTGACCAACACATTCATATTTATTGTGCCTTCTTGGACTGAAACTATCTGTGTGTGTGTGTGTGTGTGTGTGTGTGTGTGTGTGGGTGTGGGTGTGTGTGTGTGGGTGTGTGTGTGTGCGTGTGTGTGAGTGTGTGTGTGTGGGTAAATATAGGGTTAACGACTCGCAATGCCTGGGGTCTATAGCTGCCGTAACCCTGTCAGTTAGGGAGGCCAGGTAATTACCTCAGAATGACAGGTCTGGAGGGCAGTGTGTGTGTGTGGGTGTGTGTGAGTTTGTTTGTGTGTTTGAGTGTACTGGATGTGCTTGGGTGTACAGTAAATGTGCACAGATAAGTTTAGATGCACGTTTGCAGTTTTGTGCTTGCATTTGTTTATATGTGCATCATGGTGTGTGTGTGTGTGTGTTTGCAGGTTATTTGGTGGGGCTCTATGAGATAGATGGGAGATGGATGGAGAGCGGCAGCATTTCTTATCCCATTCAATTCAATTAGACAGGATATATTGACGTGTGCAGAGGACCACCTGCTTGCGTATGCAAAGCACACAGCAAGGGGCTCCGCTTGACAGCTACACCCAAATGCACCCCTCCCCTAAGATCAGCACATATTGTTAGTGGGTAGACATTATTCTCCACCAAAACACTCTCCTCTCCTCTCCTCTCCTCTCCTCTCCTCTCCGTTACTTTTAGATGGAGTCTCAACACTTGGGCTACACCTATTTATTGAATAAAGTCTGGAGTGAATACACACTGTATTGTTGCAGCAGTTACATTCTGTTCACATCCCCTAATAATGTAGGGCCTGAACAATGCTGGAACACTTGTAGAGCTGCAACTGATGATTATTTTAATTTTCAATTAATCTGTTGATTAGTTTCTTGATTGGTTTTTTGGATCATAAAATGTCAGGAAATGGGGGGAAATGTTGATCACTGTGTCCTAAAGCCCAAGGTGACGTCCTCAAATGTCTTGTTTTGTCCACAACCCAATGATATTCAGTTTAATGTCAGAGAGGATGAAAGATTTGAGAAGCTGATATCAGAGAATTTGAGCAGTATATTGTAAAGATGACTCAAAATGAAAATCAATTATCAGCATAGTTGGTGATTACTTGTAGCAGCTCTGAACACTTGAGAAATATAAGATGTGTAATAGAGGCAGGCTATTTTACAGTTAAACAAAAATGTCTTTCTTTTAAACCCAAATTAAGAAAAAGTATAATTTTATCTTTTTATCTATTTTTTTTATTCCTCTGTTCATTTATACTAACATCTTTGTTATTTTTTTGTTTTCTGTTTTTCTCTCTTTTGCTTTGTATTTGATTTTACCTTAAGTTTGCCTTGCTTTTGTTCAGTTTTCCTTTTGTTGTTATTGTCTCCAGGGTACCTTGCTCTTGCATTGTCTGTCAAAGCAAACTTTGTAAATTTTTCAAAGGTGCTATATAGATAAAGTTTTTGTGATGATGATGATGATGATGATGATGATGATGATTACAAATAAATTTAGGCTCTAAAAAAATGTGGCAAACTAACAAATAAAAACAATCCGTATTATCTTCTGTTTAAAAACAGTTAAACAAGGCTAATATCAGGCTGATAATACTGGTTGACTGATATATCAGTCGGGCCCTAACATGTACAGTATTTCTGCCTCTCTGGCATTTTCTGTGTCTGTACTGTATCTGCTGTTTATCAAATGGCTTTTCATTTCATACAGTTTTTTGTCCACGTGTGTTTTTCAGTGTGTGCATTTATCTCAGGCTCTTGTTAAACAATCCACGCATCCATATTAGAAGCTATTGTTACAGATGTCAAGTGATGAGACTCATTGCGGTAGAAGACAGAGTTTTGTTGCCATGCCTGTGCTAATGATCACAGACATTTCCTTAACAACATTTCCATTTATCTCTCCCCAGGCCATTTGTTTCTTCTCTATTCTACACGCTTGTCTTGTTTCTCCCCCTTTAATGCAGCCACTGTCCATTTCTGTGTTTGTGTGTGTCTCTGTGTGTGTGTTTGTCTGTGTGTCTGTGTGTCTGTATGGGTAGGTGTACACCCCGAAATGTTTATTGTATGCGTTTGTGTCCCCGGAGATTTAAGCTACTCAGCTCTCGTCATGGTTCCACCACTGAGGTGGGATTTATCCAAGTACGTGTTCAAAACGACGCCTCCAGCACAGCATATTACAACGCCTTAATCCTCAGTGGGTTATACAGAGGAGGAGAGGAAGAAGAAAAATATTGAGGACAGAGAGGACAAGAATAAAGGTGCAGGAACAAAGGCGAGGAGCAGGAGGAAGAGGAGGAGGAGGAGAAAGAGCACAGAAGGTTGGATGATAAGGACCGAATCAGGGAGAGTGGCTACAGAAGTTAAAACTGGATTACATGTTGTGTATAGATCTAGTTATCAGAGACTCCATTAATGCATGTTAGCTGCATGACTACAGTGCTGCTACTTCAGACAGGGAAACCCCTAAAAAATACTGGAAGTTTTACAGGTGTGCTAAGCAATTCTGGAGAAAGATAGTTGACTAAGTCTCGTTCCAAAGTCGTGAAATTACTGACACTTTGGATTGATGGCTCGGAAACGGTGGATTGCTGAGTCTCATTTCCAGGTTGTGAAATACTGATGTTTTGAGAATGAGACTCAACAATCAACTATTATACCGACCAGAGGAGGAGCAGAAGCCTTAATTTTCACTCAGACCACTGGAATTACATTATGCTTTAAAGGGATAATTTGGATTGATGTAGGGTTGTATGGGGTACTTATCAATAGTCTGTTTGGAGATGCAGAGAGGGACACAGTTCTCACTTAAAGTGTACTCTATATTTAGAATATTTTCACTGCTTTGCCTTGTTGCCAGACAGCTTTTTCTGAAGGGAAACCGTCATGTAAGGCAAATATCTCACCAAAGTCACACAATAACGGAAATAAACTAACAGATCGAGATTCTATGAGGTGAAAAGACTGATTTCGTCTATGGAGTTTGGTTTGTTTGGAGAGAGTTCTGTATTCCTCATATAATGGCAGTTTCCCATCAGAAAAGGCTGTCTGATGGCAAAGTAAAGCAGTGAAAATATTCTACATATAGCATGCACTTTAAATGAGAAAATTCATACACTTAAACCATTCAATAATCCAAACTATCCCTTTAAGGTTATTATGCACAATGACACCAAAAGTAAACTGCCTGCCCCAGCTTCATATTCAGTCAAGATGTAAAAAACAGTTAAAGACATGTGCACACACTGCATTATATTGCAGTTTATGTAAGTCTTCTGTTGGTTTTCATATATTATGGATTGTGGGCTTTTAGAGCCTGAATTAATTGTTTGACCTTGATTCACAAATCAGCAGTGACAGATAATGTTGTGGACAAGTAATAGAGGAGCTTAATAGGTGTTCCCTTGGGCAGCAGTGTAGAGTTTAAGTGCTACTGTTGTATGGTCTTTGTAGTAAATTAAATTTGGTAGTAATATAGATAGAGCAATTATCAGAATAAAAACTGTCAATCTCCTTGGGCCTTAAGTACAACAGTACCTCAAGCATCCCAACATCAATTTCTTAAAACATACAGTACTGCGTTCATTTTCTATAAAGATTTTAAATTTGTGGCTGCATGTAAACAATCAGAAGAGTGGGTATTCTGTGAGAGGCTCCTAGCTAAACAGGAAAATGGAATATTTATAGGGACAGATTAGATTTGAAAGAGGTCTAATGGTATAAGGAGAGGCAGGGCTATAAGGTTTTGCGTCTGCGCCTTTGCCATCCCGCAGGCTAGATCTTACTCTGTCTTTGCTCTCAGTACCTGCATTTAGTTTTGTATTAATCAACAAACTCTGCAGACAGAAGGTTGATTTTGGATAATACCAAACCCAAGATTATTTTCACTAAATGTCTTTGAGTGTTCAGTACAACTATATCATTTTTAATTATCCCTACAATATCCATGCATGGCACTGGAAATAAATTATGTGTTGAAGAATTGTCTGGAATATGAGTGTAATTCCTGGAGATACTGAGCTGGTATTCATCCTCAACCTCCTGCAGTCCCATCCCCCAACCTCTCCTCCCGCCATTTGTCTCCCCCCTTCATCCTATCCTCTTTTCTGCCTGTTGAGTTCTTGAGAAAGATATCTCTCCTGACCACACATCATGCTTTAATCTCATTCATGCTCCCTTTTTTTTTCAGAGCAGCTTCTGAGTTGGCAGTCATTGGTCTGGAGTATTTGCAGTACTTTTGCAGTTCCCCCTGGGCTTGAACTTTTTCTGAGCTCTAATTCTGTGTTTGTGCACCACCTTTAGTCCCATGTTCACAATAGGGGAAACTAATTTAAATGGCTTCCAAGTGTAATCTTTTAAGCTACACCTCTACTCCATAATACCTCTCCTGTGATTGCCTGTGAGGGGCCATTTAAGACGCTTGTTTCTGGGACTTAGACATTTCATAATCACTCTATGATCTCGTTTCATGGGCTTAGCCTTCTTTCATTTGGTGACGGCTCTGGCAGGGTGCAGCAACAAGTTTCATATTAATGTTTAGTATCAAGCAGAAGCAGAGTCTTAAATATATGGGAATGGAAATCCCCAAAAACAGTTTCTTCACAAGTGGCAAGCGCGGCTGTATGATATGGCAGAAATAATAATCACAGTATTAGTAATAGTATTTCTCCAGCATAATGTTCATAATGGAAAGATTTTCAAAAAAAAAAAAAAAAAGTTATTATAGCCTAATAGATGTTTAATTCAGTTACCTATGCTCCTGTTATGTATTAAATCAGCCAAAATGCATATATAATACATAAAATCGCTGATTTGGACTGTAGAAGATTATCATATTGTCAAGATATGAAATATATGTAATTGAATTATTGCCCAGAATTACTTGCCAAGGTATTTGGTTTAATGTGAGTTTTGGGGCTTCAGAACTATGCTGTTGTGGTTGATAAAAATAATAGGTCCAAATTTGTGGAAGATATCATTATTCGCTTTCTTGGAATCCTGAGAATTGGATGAGATATTTATTCCACTCTCATATCTGTACAGCAAATATAAAGAGGTTTATCTTAGCTTAGCTTAGCATAAAGACCAGAGGCATGGAAGAACAGTTAGCCTGGCTCTGTGTAAAGGTAACAAAATTGGCTCACTAACTAACACGTCATGTTTCATTTGTTTAATGCATTAAATCAGCAAGTTGTGGTCTTAAAAAATGATTACTCCCTGTCCAGAATCGGTCCAAACAAACCAGATGTAACCTACACTGAAATAACACTTTTGTTTAGCCCACCTCATTTATTTCAGTGTTGAAGTTCAAGATTTTGTTACCTTTGGGCAGAGTCCAGTCATCTGTTTCCTCCAGTTTCTTGTCTTTATGCTAAACTAAGCTAAGCTAGACATCTGGTGGCTATAGCCATACGTTTAACACCAAGATATGAGTTGAATTGATATTCTCATCCAACTGATTCCCATAATGTCAAACAATTTTAATTTTGATTTTAATTTAATTTCCCAAAGATAAGAAAATCTCCTTAACAACCTAATAATATGGTTTTATATAATAAGTATTATATTGTTGCCTTAGTGTGTTATCTTGTCTAGCTTGTTAGATATAATTAATATAATTGCTGACTTAATAACACCTGGTTTGGTTCAGTGAGTTTACAAAATCTTAAACAACACAATTTAACCAGTTCAGTTTGTAATTTTATATGTGACATAGTGCATTATTTCAGACTTAATTACATTATTTGATCACAGAATGATTTTGTCTTGCATTAGACTTTATTTCCAAGTCACCGAGAGAAAATGGCAGCTGAACTCGACATAAAAGAACCTTCACTGGCACACTTGAACCGAAATAAGAATAGCAGGTTAAGGGGGCAGGGTGTAATTTCAAGCTGTTATAATCCACAAAAGTAGACTGCCATCACTGAAGCAGAAAGCCGAATGAGACTCAAAACATTAAATTACTCCAGCTACTACTGAAATATACCTTTTACAGTGTATTATGGAAACAGTCCATCTGTTAACTGTGAAGTTGTGGGATTTTTGTCATCATTTGTTGTTGATGACTGTAAATGCAAATATATGTACATAATCATTTGGGGAGTGTTCGCTGCCTTCGGTAGGGATGGGAGGTTAGCTCGCTGCAGAATGAGTCACATCACATCCTGTAGTAAATGTGGGGGCCGGAGCTGCGTCAAAGGGAGAAAATGAAAAGGGGGTTTTATTTTGGGAAAAAAAAAGAGAGGGGATCTAATCCAGAGCTACACTCACCCTTCTCACTCATTGCTGCTTCCCCAGACAGATTACTGGGCTTTGAAGGCGCCCTCTGCAGAGGCAGATTTTTAAAACGGGGGCCATTGGATGGGATAGAGAGGGGGGAGGTTGGGGTGGAGAGGGGATGGGATAGAGCTCAGCGAGGGAGATTAGTATTGCTGCTGTGGTGCGCGTGTGTATGTCTGTGTGTGTGTGTGCGTGTGTGTGTGTGTGTGTGTGTGTGTAGGGAGGGGCTGTCAGACACAGAGTGACAGAATGAATAGTTTGAGTCTTTATCACTGCATGTTTGTGTACTGTATGTTCCCATGTGCAGGTATTTATTCAAAGTGATAAACGTTTGAAAGGTGTCACAGCGCAGTCTCGCCCAGCCCCTTATTTCTTTTCCTGCCCTCCATCTCTCCCCCTGCTTCCTCCCTCCCTCCTTCCTTCCTTCCTGCCGCTCCATTCCCCTGTGACGTGGTATAGTTATAATCCACTCAGACATGTTCTGATGTTTTGGGGCTTTTTTTTGCTTGCTGTTGAGTGTTGGCACTCACCCACACACTCTCTTTCACTCCCTCTCTCTCCTCTCTAAATCCCTCACTCCATCTATTTCTACTTCCCCCAGAGAGAAAGAAAGAGCTACTGTATGGTCTGCCGTTTCTGTGGCAGCCATTATGTGAATCTGCTGTTTGTTTATTTGTTTGTCTTTGTTTGTTTGTTCATCTGTGTATCTAGTAAGGATGGCATGATGATGTGTCTCTGTGTGTTTTTGCTGGTATATACACATCCATCTGAGCGCATGTATTTTGTCAGATGGAGAGTAAATATTGTATCTCTGTGTAGTATGTTCTTGTATGGGTGTGTATCTTTGCATGTGTGTGTCTGCGTGTGTCTTCTCGGTGCTGTGTGGTCCGCAGTGGGTGCTCCTTGTTCACTGCAGGCCAGGTGTCTCTCCTCTCTGCTTCTGTGCTTCCCAGAGCTCTGCAGGCTGTTTCATCTCAGGACGAGTTGTGAGTGTGTTTCTTCTGACGCTGCATACATAGTATGTTTTCTAGCCTGCCAGTAAAATCCAAAAGTAGCGTATCAGGAGGCCAGTGTTGAAGGAATACATTTCAGTGATAAACCAACACCCACCATCCACTTGATGCTCCATATTATCATTGTGTTGAATGTAAAGATGGGTAGTAATCCTCAAACTGTCAAATGCACAAAAAAACGTGTAGGTTTTGTTAACTTATTCTTTGATCAGGGATGTCTCCATAGCTTAGGAGTGAAGATTGTGACCATAAACTGCATTGTCCATGGTTCAAATCCAGCCAGAGACCTTTGCTAGATGTCTCTGTATTTAGATAAAAGTCTTTTATGGTTGTCCGCTTCTGTTAAGACTACTATTTAGCTTCTCGGAACTTTGTTGCATAAAAAAGTTTGTTGGAACATGCTTATGTATTTCTTAAAGTAAGGAATTGAAGAAAAAAAATTCTATTGGAACCAAATTTCTGGTTTTGTTTTGGCTTTAGTATGTAAATAATGTCCAGTGATGCCTAGCCCAAATTGAATGCTTCATGGTCACTAGAATATACACAAAACATTTGAGAATGAAATATTGTAGCATATCTTAAATAAAAATTTTTATGTGGCTGTTTTTAATGCAGCACTTTGATAAAACCTAAAATATCAGATGTGTTTTTAAGGTATTGTTTTAAAACACCTGACACCTGGTAATAAACATAGATTATTGGGGTCATAGTGATTATTGAAAGGAGACCCATTGGACCTAAAATTTGGGGCACAAATAATGCCATAGAAACATTTTTTCTATCTAAAGTTGCTCATTATTAATTTGAAAAAGTCAGCTCCTGATTACTTAATCGGACTTAAAAAATGGTTGCATCTACCTTAATTAGCCATTGATTTAATGCACCAAGTATATTTCTATACTTGTGTATCTTTATTGTAGAGTTTCTATTTCCAATTCAAAACAGAATATTTCAATTTATAAAACCTTTTTTCCCCCTCAAAGTCAGGGCTTACTATTTCTACCACTACTACTACTACCTGTGAACTTCATGAAGAAGCAGTTGTCTGATGTCACACAAAAATGGCAGCACCCATGGAGGCCTAAAATAACAAATACACAGGCAGCATAAACATGCCTTTACATACATTTACCAAAATCTATGAATCCATAGTCAGTAAATATTAATGAAATAAAACAACTGAGCTCTGCCACAGTGAGGTCCAGTATTCATTTCTATCACAGAGTGATGGTAACATGTATTCTCTGTTTTCATGACTAATGTTTTTCAAGCCTCTGCAGCCATTTTTGCCTGGGTGTCTGTTCTTTTTAATGTAAAGTTAGATTCAGCCAAGAGTCACACAATAGATTAGACATGTGGTGCGGGCACTGACGTCACGTATCTGTCCCACTGCAAATGTTTTCCTTTCATTGCGGTGTGATCTATGACTACCAATGAATGGATTAGCAGATTCAGGTCACACTCTCCATTCCTGTCATTTTCTGCTCCGTTCTTGTTGCTTATCCATTCATTGTTGCTGAATAAAATCTAAACACCCAATGTCTGAGTGAGCCATACCTCCCAGGCGTGAGAATACCCACAATGCAACACTCCTGCGTTGCTAATCCTATTGGCTGCTGACGAATCACCGGCATTCTGCAGTATGCGTCACTGCTGAGCAGACTGCCAGAACAAGGCGAGGCTAAATGCTTAACTACACCTTAAGCTTGTCAGATATGAATGAGCTGGAGGACACAGAATGGAGCTGGGCCTAGATTAGTGGATTTTTGTCAGTGTGCAGGAGTCTGTGTGGTGTGTGTGTATGTGTCTCTGTAGTAAGTTAGCATCAGGGACTGTGTGAGTATTATTCAAGGGGGGGAACCTCCCCTCTCCTCCAGTGAAGTTGAATTAGCAGAGCTTATGGAACGATTTCATGTTAATGCTGCCAAATACAGTTCCCTAATCTGCCGTGATTCCCTGTGCAGCATGGTCTTATACTGCTTAAGAATACTCTGATTACTCTTCTATCGCATACATTAACTTTTACTGCCCTCTGAGTTTAAAAGCAGGAGTCGACAGAGGGTTTGGAGAGCTGGACCAACCTGAAGGAAAGGGAAGTTAAAGAGAAATGGTGGTGGATTAAGTATGAGATCCTTTACTCAAGTAAAGGTACTCATACCACACTGTAAAAATACTCTGTTACAAGTAAAAGTCCTGCATTAGAAATGCTACTTAAAGGTAGAATCAGTAGGATGTGTCTGAGCTGTTCCTAGATACACCAGAAAGATAAAGAGATGCACCAGATACAGATGTTTTGGGTTGAGCCTGAGCGTCCGTAAGGAAATACAGGCAGAGGGCAGGGTCTCTTCACATACAGCCACCACCACACTTCTAGTGGGACATAGCACATGTAAGTGTGTCAGTGTTTCATATAAAAATATGTAGAATTAACATAAAAATAGGAACATAACATCATAATTAATGTAAATAGATGGAAAAGAAAACCCACTTGTAAAAATAAGATAAAATGAAAAGATAATACATAGAATGCATCTTCACATGGATAAAACTCGCTTGATAACATTACTGAAAGTAGAATAAAAATAATGATGAAAATAGAATGCATAAAATACGTAACATGAGGTAAAATAAAACCCACTGAATAATAAAAAATAAAATACATTTCAAGTTAAAAGTTTTCAGAATGCATAAAATCAAGGAAAATACAACATTTTAAAAGAAGTGGAAGAAAAAAAAAAGTCCCAGACCTGTATCAGGAAAGTCATAGCTAATTTGTTAATTTGTAATAAAACATCATATTTTATTAACTGTTTATATGTTTTGTGTGCAAAAATCCTAATTTCTGAAGTAAATGGTAACTAAAGCTGTAAATGTAAATGTGATGTGTAACTGTAAATGTGGGGAAATAAAAAGAACAATATTTCAGCCTGAGAGGTCGTGGTGTACAAGTAGAAAGTGGCAGGAAAAGAAAATATTCAAGGTAAAGTACAAGTACCCCATATTTATACTTAAGTACAACACTTGAGTTAATATTCTTTAATAATTACCAACATTGAAGAGAAAGATATATGACAAGAAAGAAGAAAAACTGAGTGACTGCAGCCTCCAAAACCATTAATAAACTGACAGCTAATTGACGGTGACTTTTTTCCCCAGAATGATAAACGCTTTTAATTTGAAATTACAACTGCACCAACATGCAAACCCTCTTGAAAGCAGCCAGGCAAGATGATTCCCATTTAACAAACACAGCAACAACCTAACACATGAAAAAAAGCATAATTTACCTCCATTGACTTGGTTACATGGGTAAGGTGGTGTTGGTGGTGGTGGTGGTGGTGGTGGAGAGGTAGAACAAGAAAACGAGGGGCAGAGTCGAAGGAGGGGGTTCAGGGCCCAGGATTTAATTTCCGCTTTGCACTGTGAGATAAGTCAAGCTTAATGAGCTGACAGAGAGAGATGGAGGGAGCAGGGGAGCTATGAGAGCCAGGGCACAGAGAACAGGAGGAGTGAAGAGGAGGAGAGAGGAAGGGCAGGAAGGTGGGAGGAGGAGGAGGAGGAGGGGGAGGGTAAGCGATTGTGGAAAGAGGGGGTATCCTGCCGACCCTGTCAGGCTTGAATAGAGGAGAGCAACAGAGAGGTGATGAAGGAGAGAGGGCTAAAAGTCTCCTGTTAGCGCTGTGTTCCCTTTGTGTGTGCGAGTGAGTGTGAGTGAGATCTGGAATTTTCATCATGTCAAAAATCCAAAGTGTAGATCGCCTATATTCACACAATCCTCAGGAAGGTGTTATACAATTTAAACATTTGCTTTTCTCCTGTGTAAGAGTCTGTGTGTGTATGTGTGTGCGTGTGTGTGTGCATGTGCACATGTGCGTGCGAGCGTGTGTACGTTTATAGAGATTCTCAGATGAATCCTAGTGATTCCTGCTATGCTGACAGCAGCTTTAGAACTTTTGCTGACAGCAGCTTATTTACCGAGTGTGTTTTGTTTAGCTCTTTTTCTTGTGTGTGTGCCTGCTTGCTTTTGTTCTTAAGGGATTCTATAGTTTCTATTCTGTTTATATAGTTTCTTTTTCATCCTGTATAGTGGTTTCCTGCTTGTGATATTACAGGGATGGTTTGGATTATTTGATTTGGACTGGTATGTGGTACTTGTGGTACGATAGTCAGTATATTTCCTACAGTATTTGGCAGTCGGCCCCCAGTTTGGAGAAACGGAGAGCGGCAGCAAGCTAAATAATGCACTGCTGTGGACAGGGTCAACATCAAAAGGTGAAAAAGTTACACCAACTTATATTAGTTTAAGTGTATGCTATATGTCTTATATTTTCACAGTTTTACCTTGCTGTCAGACAGTCTTTTCCAGTGGGAATCCATTGAATTATAAGACAAGTATCACTCCCTCCAAATCAACCAAACTCCACAGGCGAAATAAGTCATTTTACCCCGCAGAACACAGGAGTTGCTGTTGCTCTGTGATTATTCCTCTATTTTAAAGAAGAAGCTGGATGTGGGGGTCAAAAATCATTACAGATATGAGATTAACAGGTACAGACTTGAGGCTAGAGGTTGACGCCTGCAGGGAATGAGGGAAAAATACTATCTTGAAAACGGGTGAAAGGTCGCTCATGGAGACTTAAAGGAGCTGTCCCGGTGCTGTTTGCATAAGCTGACACTGGGAGCTCTCCCTGGTGCTGAAGGAGGCCTGAGCTCCCTCTGCTTCCACTCGCAGTCCTCCTCCTTCTTTAAGACAATTCCTGAGCCGTATTGACGCCGCTTCACATTATTGCGAGGTGCCAATAAATCCTCCCTTTATTAGACCTCACGTATTGATCCATTTTTTTCTCTCCTCACATCTCTAACTCTCTCTGCACGTTGCTGCTTAATCCCTGCTATTTTTTTCCCTCCCTCTCCCTCCTTCTTCATCATTCGGAGGGAAATGTCAGGCTCTATCTCTGTCGCGAGTCTGTGAGCTCTGTAGAGGGAGAGGGGGGACAGTCCGAAGGGAGGAGGGGGGGAGTGCCGTGACCCCCTTCTCTGGGGCTTAAAGTGAGAGATTTGCCTAAATGCCAGAAAAGCTTTGATGATGACATGGATAGGATTGAGGCAGAGGGAATGATATTTACATTTTCACTATTATGGCCTCATCACGGTCAGACAGAGATACAGTTAATTATCGCAGGGCCAGCAACGTGTCAATATAGTTTGTGCATTAATTCTGTGGGTCTCTTTGAATAAGTAAATGATTTCCTTTGTGTTGCTTGATGCTGATATGATGTCACACATCTGAAAATGCTAAACAGGTGGGAGATAAGCTTGAATGGTTTGCTGTGCGGCTGTGTTGCATACATGTGTGCACACCTGTGATAATGTTCCCCCGAGATGTGACTCCCGATGTGTGATGATTTGTGGATTTGTGTATGTGTGTGTGTGAAAAAGGTGTGGGTGTGATGTTAATCAGGCTGTCACGCTAAGACAGAGTCCTGCGGGGAAAAGCCTGTTGTGTCTGGAGTTCTCCACAGGACACCCCTCCACAAACATACAGAATACACACACACAAACACGTGCGTATATACACACGGTCGTTTTCTCTTTGTCTTTGTTTTCCCTTTTCCTTCCAGAGCCTGTGCAGAGCAGACAGATGAGCTTGAGGCCTCACAATAGGCAGGAAATCTGGTCTTGAAAGTTAAGTTTGCAAAAAGTATCAGAAAGTCGGGTCATTCTGTATAAGTAAGGCTGTTGCTCAGTCGGTCCACCGCTTTTCTCCAGACTCAAGTATCTTAACAACTATCGAACGGATTGCTATGAAAGTTTGTACAGACATTAATGGTAACCAGAGGATGAATCTTACTGATTTCGGTGATTCCCTGGCTTTTCCTCTGGTGCCATTATGAGGTTTTGAGTGAAATATTGAATGGATTGACATTACATTTGGTACACACACACGATCCGATCTGATATGACACAATATGATACGATGCAATATACTTTATTGTTGCTCTATGGAAATTTGTCTTGGACTCAGAGGCTGCACATACACACCGGCTTTTATTGTAATAGTATGAAAAACAAAACAAATAAACTACACATGGTCAAAAACAAATACTAGCAAATTACAATATTGCACATTACACATATTGCAATACCCATATTACGCCTCTAACTACTAACTTTTAAAATCTTGTAATAGCATTATTTAACTGGAATTTTAAGGATTTGATTGGATTTGGGACTGATGGAACTTTAGTGATCCTGTGACTTCTTATCTAATGCCACTATCAGTTTGTTCAATACAATACTGTTCAATACTTCAATACAAAACTCTAAAATAATCTTATTAGCCTCAGCTGTGAGTTTAGTGCTAAGTAAGGCTGTGAGAAAAACGATTGAATTTAACCACTTTATTTATCAAGGCACTCTGGTAATAGACTTAATAGACAATTTCCTTACCTTCTGCACTCATTTGCTCACTTCACACTATTTCTGTGGTGTCACACGTTGATGATGCAACTGAAAACACACCTGTCAAATGGCTCCTTATTTGCGTGTCACTTATAGCATGCTCCATTATTAAGGGGCATGATGAGCCATGGTGTATACATTATGTGATTTGTATTCAATGCATAGTTAAATTTAAGTGACAGCTTACTTATCGCAGTTGATGAAGTGTCTATTGCTGATACATCACTCTTTTGTTTTATTGCCTAATACCAGCTCAAAGCACCACTGTGCCTAAGTACATCCTTGCAGAGCCATTGGCATGGCTGTAGAACACATCTGTTTCAACTGATTTTGTGTTATTTCGCTGCCAACAACACACTGACTATTGTAGTTTAGTAAACAAGGTCACTTGCAATGAGAAAAGGTCAAAATATTATGAAAGTGAGAAGAAAAATGGGTGGCTGATTATGCACCACAGTCCGTCTAAGCAGTAGTTACATTACAGATGACATTTAAAAGTTTTTGTAATTTATTCTTTTTAATTAGACTTTTAACGTGTATTAATTTAAACTACAGAAATAGATGTCAGAGTTTTTATAAATAAACCAAAAATAATGAACCCTATATATGTACAAGAAATGTCTGTAGTGAATGAATTATGAAAGCAAGTGAGAAAAAAGGAGGGGTGAGAAGGAGAAGGAGCACGGGTGCGCCGCAGCATGCTATAGGGGAGTAACAGCTCCTATCACCACCTATTCTCACACGTACCACAGCTGTCTGTGATTTCACCCTGTGTGCATCTGTACACACAGACACACACACACACACACACACACACACACACACACACACACACACACTCAGCCTAGAAGGACTTCGTCACACATGTTGTTACACATGTTCTAACTGGTAAAGCCACTCACACACTAACACCAACTCTAACACTTACACTTCGTAGATATTTCTTCATGGTCACGCAAGCATGAACACATGAACACTCCCAGTGTGCACACTCATACTCACTCACACAGACGCACACACTGACCTCGGGGCTGTAATTTGTCTTGTGTTATCCATTAGTGCAGGTGGACGGAGCGAACGGAAATGGCAGATGAGAGAGAGGAAGTCATACAGAGATATGATTTGTTGTCGGTAGCTGCAGGATAGAAAAGTAGAAATAGAAAAAGAAAAGTATGACACAGAAAGAAAGATATCAATAGGATGTCTGTGTGCGGCATATGCAGCATCCTCAGCATGTTTCTCTTTTTTTTTT
>JAJHUR010130440.1:0-10642 GCA_027495735.1 Lutjanus campechanus | reverse complement strand
GAGACACACAGAGCTGATAAGGTGTAACTGGGATTTATGTGGCAAAGATCTGAGCAGTTTAACCTCTCACAGGAGCAGCTGTGTTCCAAACTGTCTGCTGAGCTGCTCTCCAGCAGGTTATCATACAGCAGATAATGAAGTGAAACAGCTGATATGCACAAGATTTCCCTTATTATCTATAAAGGGTTTTTAAGGTGATGTAAGACAGTCTACAGAGCTCTTCAGTAACAGCAGCTGTGAACAGCTGGCTGAGGCTGTTTTGGCGGGACAGATCAAAATGTGTTTAGGCTGTCTCAACAGACATAAATACACTGATCTGAAGATTGTTCTACGTGTCAATCAGTTTGTTAGTTGGTGCTCATTCCTGGGAACTGGGACATTTAATTTTTTGTCTTCAATTATGCTGGAAAATATATTTTAAAAGATCAAGCTCTTGGCTATTAAACTTTGTAACGAGCCAATCTCCTCGTGATTACATTTTTTAAAATGCAGACATCTTACAGAGCTGACAAAATGTGAGCAGCCATTGTATTTTTTAACGTTGCTCAGAGTTCTTTTAATGCTAATCAAACTACACACTTTAAAACTATAATTCTTACTTTAGCTTTGGTTTAGAAGGGCTACAGAGTTGACATTGTTTGGTTAAGACACATCTAATAGCAATATTATTTCATGAATTTGTCAAAAAATAGAAAAGTTACCAGCGTTTAAACAGCATTCCCACCTTTATTAAATCAAGATGTGAGACAGGGGTCCTTAAACATTAGCTAAACCCTTACTCTATATGCCTGATTATGCCTGTATTGCTTAGGAACTAAGGAAGTGCAATGTCGAATGTGAGCTCTTAAGATCTACAGGAAATTTTCATTAGTTGTACGTTACTACAACCACTGCCAAACACAATGCTGGGTACAGCACATGCCTCGTCGTTCCTACAGTACTTTCAAGATTTCACAGATCAAGAAAGACAGGCCGGAGATGTCATATTGCAGCAAAGTCTTGTATGTTTGACATTTTGTTTGGCTAAACAATGATATAACTTTTGGAATGAACACTTTTGATTCAGGTCCCAAATAGCTAAATATGTAAATGCAATGTATAGTATAAATGTTACAGCGTTATCTTTGGAGATCTCCGTCTTGAGGATGGTCCATGTACTCCAGATGCTGTGTGCCTAGGGCTGGGTACCAAATTTTAATACTTTTATGGTACAAATCAAATGGCTTCAATACTATCGATAACCAAGGAGTTTTGACAGGTTTTTTTTTTTCATATGGTGCAGTACTGTACAGATGTACAGTTGTCATTTTAGTTCAGTTATCCATTTTTTTCCAGTTGAAGTTAACATTTGAAAACTGGTCATCATTCACTTCCATTATTTGGGAGATTCTGCAACACTGTCCTGTGAAACTCCAGCAGTGTGAGAGAGTTTTACTCCCATATACTACTCTAGCGTTGCTAGGAGATGCAACTATCTCATGACATGTGTCTTGCTCAAGACCTAAGGAGGCGCGGTATTGAGAGTGATGTTGTGTGGATGAACAGTTTTTGAGAATGCGAGCACCAATACTGGAGTCCCAAGCCATCATGTTTTGAACTTGTCATCAATAATCTATAATAATAACATTTATTGGATGCTCTATTGTCTTTTAGGTTTTCTCTGTATGTAACCCCACATTGTGCCTCTCGTGTATTAGAATTAAATCCAAGTCACAAACTTAAGCATCCAATTTTCAAAAGAAAAATCTAAGAAAAAACTCAAATCCAGATGATCATTTAATAAAACTTACTGCTGTTTTAAACATACTTCCAAAATCATCTGTTTCTCTGGTTAAAATACTGGAATATAACATAAATACTGGATATAACAACATACCTAATAAAGATGCATCAGTTTTGGTTACCATCTTTGCTCAAATGAGTAGAAGAGGGACAACTTTGCAGTGGACAGAATATTTTTTTTTCATTCAGATCTTTCAGGGTTCTGGAAATACCTTCAGAACAGCAGTGGGCCTAAATGTTCTTAAACAACCCTCTGGCCTTTTTCCAAAGATCGCTGGGTGAGGCTTTTTTTTTTTGTCTTTTTTTTTTGTCTTTTTTTTTTCGGAAAATCAGATGTCTGTCACTCAGATGTAACTCTAACACCAGGACACTGCAGCCAGTGCCTTGGTTAGTATGCTTCACAACTCATTCATAACCAAGACAATCATGGATCATCATGACTGTGTGTGTTCCACGCCGGTGCCCAGAGGAGAGTTACCTCGGTGAGCAAAAACAGGTGACGGTTGTACATGCTGAGTCTGTAGAGAAAGGAGAACATGTTTGATGACTTTATCTCACTCAGCAGTTCCTCATCTGTCACCAAAAAAAAACCCATCAGGAAACCCCCCCCGGTGCCCCTTTAGTATACATTCAGAAGAAGATTAGCATATTTCTCACTTGGCTGTAGGCTGACCCCCTCCTCTCTCTCTGAGTCTCACACACAGACAAGACGCGTATGTCTGTTTCCAATCATATGTGGGCTGGAATCCATTGTGTGTGTGTGTGTGTGTGTGTGTGTGTGTGTGTGAGACCGAGAGAGAGAGAGAGTGAAAGAGAGATTTATGGTATGTAAGTGACACTTAACTTCATACTCTGACATTTACATCACTGTATCACTATGATATATCTTCATTATTGAACTTTAAAATGTTGTTTAAAATGTTTTCTTAACATTTTTTTGTCTATATTCAGTCTATAAATCCTAACTTTGTGGCTGCAACTTAACTATTTTTTCATTATCGATTAATCTGCCGATCATTTTCTCAATTAAATGATTAGTTGGTTGGTCCATACAATATCAGAAAATGGTGAAAAAGACTGATCCGTTTCCCACAGCTCGAGGTGATGTCCTCCAGTGTCTCCAAAGTTTTGCCCACAACCCAAAGATATTCAGTTTTATTGTTATAGACGACCAAAGAAACCAGAAAATATTCACATTTGAGAAACTGAAATCTGAGAATTCTGACATTTTTTCTAAAAAGAAAAAAAGATTCAAAGCAATTAATCATTTATCAACTAACCAATTATATCGTTGCATGAGTGTGTGGAGCCTATATTTTCTATGATTATTATTTCTTTCATTGACAAATATTATTATTATTTTAAGGGCAGTAATCATAAAAAACATGCTTGTACCTTTAACAGCATATATCATTTACACATGTTTCATTATATGGTACTTTGGGTGCGAGAAGACGCAGTATGTGTCTTCACCCACTTGAAACATGTTCCCACGTCTGTGGATCACAAACTGAATGCTGAGTTCAATAAACACACTACAACTGTTTAGGAATGTTATGATCTAATCTATCATTGTGGTTTCACACATCTTCCTAACCTGCTCCGATCCTCCCGTCAGCTAGGAGATGTGTAAGAGCATCAAGTTCGCTAGGTGATGTGCCCCTCGCACATTTGCTACGTCCACCTTCTGACAGGCTTGGGTAGTAATGGATTACATGTAACTGGATTACATAGTTTGCTTTTTTTTAAATTTAATTGTATTCCATTACAGTTACAGATGATAAAAACATATATCAGATCACGGTTACATTTGGTAAAAATGGGGATTACTAGCAGGATTACATGATTTTATCTTTAAATCAGAAAAGAGGGACAGCATCACAGCACAGTGACATTTCTGTCTTCAGCTGTGAAAATCCTGTCCTCATCCAGGGACCCAACATCTAATTTAAAGAAACATTCAACGCTACAGGTAGGACCAGAGTCCAGTCAGTTGGCTGAGCTGTTAGTACTACTGCTGCTACTGAAAACTATGTTGTGACTGTAGGTGGCGATGCTGTTGTAACTTTTGGAGGAATATTGTTGACAGAAGTGGCAAGTAATGAAGTACAAATATTTCAGGTATCTTTACTTGAGTATTTCTTTCTCTGGCAACGTTTTACTTTGACTCTCTACATTTTAACACAAGTATCTGTATTTTCTACTCCTTACATTTTCAAAACAGGATTGTTACTTTAGTTTTAATGCATTTGGGGGGAATTATAGATTTTTTTTTTCATTTTGCATCATTGTGCGCTGCCTTCCCACCATCAACCAAACAAAACAAAAGGAAATGAAAAGCAATGTAAAAGATGTGATAAGACATGAAAGATGTAACGTAAATGTGTAACAGGATGAAAAAGTTGGAACAAGACAAAAAAAAGATGGCAAATATGTAACAAGAACAAAGCAACGTAAAAGACGTAACGAGAAAAATATGTAACAAGACAAAAAAGATGTAACAGGACAAAAAGATGTTAAAGATGTAACAAGACATAAAAAAGTGACATAAAGGACATAACAAAATGAAAACGACGTAAAAGATGTAACGTGACAAAAAGATGTAACAAGACAAAGAAAGACGGCAAAGATGTAACAAGACAAGAACGTGAAACAAGAGGAAAAAGATGTAAAAGATGTAACAAGACATAAAAAGTGACATAAAGGACACAACAAAACAAAAACGACATAAAAGATGTAACAAGACAAAGAAAAAGACAGTAAAGATGAAACAAGACAAAAAAGACAAAGAGGGCGACTTAATACTTTTATACTATGTATATTATATATTATATATATTATATTTCAGAGTACTTTTTTCACTTTGACTTGAGTAAAGTTGAATCAGTACTTGTACTTTTTTTTTTACACAAGTATCTGTACTCCCACTTGAGTGAATGTGTGTACTTTTGCCTCCTCTGTAAAATGTTAAAGATGCCATGAGAGAGACAAAAGTCAAGACCACTGTGCCAGGTAGTCCTACAGACCCAGTATGACTGTAGACACTG
This sequence comes from Lutjanus campechanus, assembly GCA_027495735.1. NCBI lineage: Eukaryota > Metazoa > Chordata > Actinopteri > Lutjaniformes > Lutjanidae > Lutjanus > Lutjanus campechanus. Next base: position 5,813 of record JAJHUR010130440.1, on the reverse strand, counting down.
GTGAGTTCATAATAAACGAGATTTTAAGGTCCAATACAGCCACTACCAGTTCCTCTTTAATTCATACACTCACAGTAGTTATAAAGTATTATAACGTGGTGATTGTGACCTGTAGAGAATGCTGTGGGGACAACATGAGGCTATCTGATGACTTTACCTGGATGAGTTGGTGAAGAACTCCACTGAGTAGCCGAAATAACTTCCCTGCGGTCCGCTGAAAACGACGCGTTTCTCCGTGTCCAAGTTAAAAGCAGCACAAAGCTGCACCAGAACCAGAACTACAGGTACGAGCCAGCACACTGCGGACTGACAACATTTTCCCCATGATGACCGGCGGGTCGGTGAACGTCCAGGAACGGTGCCCATCTCTTCTTCTTCTGCGCGTCTCTGCTTTCATTGAACAGCTGAAGCGCAACACGCATCATCCGTGCTGCTCCTTCTCCGGGACACTCTGGGTCATAAATCTGAGTCTTGAAATAATCCGTTCAGCTGCCAAACAGGTCCGGTGTACCGATCCACGGTCAGTGGTGAAGTGAAGAGAAAGGCAAGACAGAGTCAGACAGGCAGACAGAAGAGGAGAGAGGGAGTGAAAGAGAGGGAAGGAGGGAGGGGGGAAATCATTGCAACCTCATTTGGGGTGGAGCTTTAAATATTACCAGGCAGTCTGGTCCCCAAAGAAAAAAAAAAGACTAATATTGTACAACACGCCAAGACAAAGACTCACAGCAAAACTTCAACTTTTTGATAGAAGGAGACAGAAAATTACAATGGAACATGATACAGTCAGAACAAACCCATCATTAAGTGTTACTGACACACTGTGATTGGTTTGTCAAATAAAAGGAGATGAAAGAAAACATACTGTGAAAACCAGCTTCTTGTGAGTTTATTCATTACAGCCCAATATGAATGATTTGTATGATATAATAAGGCATTTCCACTGGTTATAACGCCAGACAGACTTGAGACTTGACAGACTTGAGTATTTATTTTTCAGCAACTTTTCACTTTTCCTCCCTACCTCTGAATATCTGCACTTTCTAATCCTTAAATGTTCAGACAGGCTTGTTACTTGAGTTTAAATGCATTTGAGGGGAATTATTGATTTTTTATTTTATTTTTGCATCATTACGCGCCGCCTCCCCAAGATCAATACTGCTTCAACTTAGACATAACAAGACGTAAAAGATATAAAAAAGACATATAAGATGTAACAGGACAAAAAAAGACGTAAGACATAAGATGTAAAATACCTTACAAGATGTAAAATAAGTTACAAGACACAAAAGACATAACAGGACAAAAAAAAGGCATAGCAAGATGTAAAAAGACATATAAGATGTAACAAGACAAAACTAATGTGAAAGACAAAAAGGGTGTAACAAGTTGTAAAACAATGTAAAAGACTGTACATTTTCACTTTTACTTGAGTGTTTCTTGACATTTTAATGCAGAAATGTCACATATTATAGTTTAACATGTCTCAGTAGGAAATGCCCAGGTGTAATTAATACACAATATGTTTGGTGCTCAAGAGGTTAAGTCAGAGAACACCACTTCTAGTCAGCGGCAACATGCAAGCCAAAACTGTCGGCGTCAAGAGGCCACCAAGGCAAACAATTTAGCAAGCTAGCGGGCAGCTAACATAATGCAGGTGATTCAAAGGCATAATCAAAAGAGGATGTTGGGAATTTCAACACTTGCCTGAGACATTATGAAAAATCAAGCAAAAAATGAAGGTCCATGGCCTCAGGTGTTCTCGCAAAGCAGCAAATATGTCACAACTCGAGAACTCACTTATGGACTCTTCTCATGGACACTGTAAACATGACTTCATTTGAAGGCAGCATCTGAGTAAAAGTGATCCACTGTTCATGGCAGAAGTTACACCTGTACTACACTTCGTCTTACTACAAGTCAAACTGTTTGCTTTGAAAAAGTTTTCTGTCATCAGCCTCACAATCTAATGAAGTTTGACTTCCCTGCATTTTTTTTTTTGTCTGTCCACCTTTTTATCTCTGTTTTGGTCTCTACCACCAACTCCTGAGGGAAACATCTGGCTGTTTAGCAGCCAAATTACTCCACAGTGTCCACCAGCTAAGTCACTATCTGTGGCTGTTTGGTGCTGAGCAAGTAGTGTGCAGTGGGTTTTCCAAGCTTTTTGCCAAAAACAACATTATGAGAGCAGTTAGTGAACCAACACAGTAAATTTGCAGTCAGACAGCTAAACAATGAGCTGAAACGGACTAGGAAAACCCCATAAAGCTGAAAAGAGCTGCAGATTCAGCTGATAATTTTCCCCATTCAATCTCTTTTACAACTTAAGTAGTTACATTCATTGTTAATATTAAATATTGACAAGAGCAGCTTTAAAGTTAACTTCCAGTTTTGATTAGTTTTTGAGCCCAATTCAAATGCTTAAGTTTCGAAATAAACTTTAAAAAAAAAATAATAATCTTTTAGTTGAGATAATTTACTTGTCTTCTTTAGATAAACTTGGATTTTTGAGTTTTAGAAACTCAAAATTATTGAACAATAAGTTGCCTCATTTTCACGGTGCATCTTTACACGTTTTATAGTTTGAAAATAATGAAAACAAATTTTGCCGTTTAAAGCTTTTCAACACTCTAACCATAACATTTATGACTTAGACTCAACTTCCAAGCCAAGACTTGAGACTTATTTGTGAGATTGTCCCTCTTTGACTTCTGATCTTCTCTGAACAATTGACACTGATGTCATGTTGGTAAGTGTTCTGCATTTCAGACTGTTTGATGTTTGATAGAGATAGGCATCTTCCTGCAGAAACAGGTCAGAGGAATCTAATCTAATGATTCAGACACTTTGAGATTTGCCTTCAAATGTAAAGTGCATTACAAATAAAATCTATTATTATTATTATTATTATTAAAATATTGAAACATAAGAAATCTTCTCAGGGTGCTTACTGACAGAGGGTTCAGGTTTTGTTGTTCAAACACACTCTACGTGTCAGGACAGAATTCAGTGTGACGAAACCTGGAAACCCCACAGACATCCATCTTCAGCTCTGTCTCTCATCAGTCTGCTGGAACTGAACTCGCTGTGATGGCAGACTGACAGGCAGACAAGCGTACAGTACATGATTATTTGTGGGTCTCTTCATGGTTATGTGTGTGTGAGTGTGTGTGCGTGTGTGTGTGTGTGCGTGTTGCCTATAGGAAAAGAGGGCCCCACATTTGAGAAACTGTGAGTCAAGAAGTGTTACCTGCCAAAGGCAATAGAGCTCGGACAAAGAGGGGTTTTTCTCTGTGAAAACACATTTTTACATGGCACAGAGGCAGCAGTACACTGTGCTGTGTGGCAGCTGATAACACAACATGTAGTTCCCCTTGTAAATTAACAGATGCCAGCTGATGTGATAATGTGCTGGAAGCGGGATGTTACTTTATCCGGCTGTTTATTTCATTTAACAGCTTAAATAGCAACAATTATAACTATAAAATGAACACTTCACGTTTTGACAAGCACAGAAGTCATTCTAATATTATTTTTATTTTATTATTATCTGCCCCACAGTTCACTGTAGGATCAGGCTGTAAAAGAGGTTAGAATTGATCAGAATGAGTGTTCTGGTTGTGAGACAAAGACTCTGGAAAATAAGTTGTAATATGCAGTATATATTGTCCAGGATTTATTTGTGATCAAAATTAGATCGATCAATCTATGACCTTTATTGACCTCTATTGGCATGAAGTATGAACTGCAATATACCGTGTCACAACATGAAACAACCGTTCTGTAGTTCTTTGGTCAACAGCTACATTCACACATTCACAGACAAACAATGATGTCACACTTTCACCATGTAAACAGAAACTCTTTCAGGGACAGTTCATGTCAAAATCAGCTGCAGAGTTTTGGAGATATCCGCCATAGACATGTCTGCCTTCTCTCCACTATAACGTGACTAAATGGCACTCAGCTTGTGGTGGTCAAAGCATCATAAAAATACATTTGAAAAATTAAAAACTAGTGTCTCTTCAAAAATGACCTGGTTACTCCAGATAATCCACAGACCTTGTTGTGAGCAGTTTCATGTAGGAACTACTTTCTTTCTATTAGACAGAGAGCAGATTCTAAAGTAGTTCCCATAGATTCTACTGCAGAAAGAAAATAGTCCCCATGAAACTGCTCACGCTGAGGTCTGCGTATTATCTGGAGTAAAAAAAAAAAATAACTGAAAAACTGAAAAAACGTCAACCTGCGGGCTGTCGAAATGAAATAAGTTAGTTGTACTCAAATAAATTAAGGTAACAATTTGCATGGATCTTTTTAAGTAATTCCAACTCAGCTAGCTTAATTAAGTTCGATCAACTAGTGCTATTAAGTTTTCAAATTACTTCATTTCAGTTATGCCAACTTATTTATTTTACGTTCAGTCTACTCAGAAAAGTCCATGCAAATTGTTACCTAAATTTATTTGAGTACAACTAGCTTATTTCATTTCGACAGCCCGCAGGTTGACGTTTTTTCAGTTTTTCAGTTTTGGCTCCAAGGGCTGCCGTTTTTGACCAGGGCGAATTCTGGCCAAAACGACAGCCGGTGGGATGATGTCTCCTCCCAGGGGTGAGTTCTGGCCCCGACGGCCGGCGTTTTGGGTGAGTTGAAATTTTGGCCAAAACGACAGCCCGCGGGTCTACGTTTTTTTTTCAGTTTTTGAGTTTTGGCTGCAGTTTTTCACCAGGGCGAATTCTGGCCAAAAGGACAGCCGGCGGGATGATGTCTCCTCCCAGGCTGCCGGCGTTTTGGGTGAGTTGAAGTGTTGGCCGAAACAACAGCCCGTGGGCAGTGGCGGAGCTAGAGGGGAGGCCAGGCTGTCTCTCTGCCTGTCTGTTTCTCCCTCTTCTCTCTCTGAAAAAATGATCGTTCATCCCTTCAATCGAAATATGATTGGATCACCAATCGGCACAAGCCTAGTCTGTAACTGACTGTGAGTGAGTAACTGTGTGTGTGTGTGTGTGTGTGTGTGTGTGTGTGTGAGTGTGAGTGGTGGCGTCATGGTGTTGGTGCCATCTCATCTCCTATGTGCTTAATATGTAGCTACTTTAATATATTTCAACATTTAGAGACTCTGATTGCAAGTGATTGTTCGAGAAACAAATTTATTGTCATAATTTGTGGACCCCCTGAAATAGCCTTGGCCACCCTCTGGCCACCCGAAGGATAAAAGTCTAGCTCCACCACTGCTCACCATATCGTTACTTCTCCCTCATTTCGCTGTAGCTCCGTCTACCGCTTGCATGGACATTCAGTCCTCCCCAAAAGGAATACGGTAGGTTACAGCATTCATCTCAACTTGAACGATGATTGGCGGATAACAACATATTGACACCTGGCTACCCAATACACAAACAGAAAACAGACCTGAGGAGTTCAAGGTCTACTCAAGCCAAAGGAAATTTTAACATCATACTTAAATAATCTTTTCTTCATAGCGATAAAACTGAGATACATTCCAAGAAATCATATAAATGAAATTAGTTGGGTATACTACACATAAAAAAGTGCTAATGTTAAATAATGTGGAGTTACTAATTTTCTTAACTAAGCCTTTTCCTACGGTGTTTCTACAGCGTGGTGTCGGTGTCCCAGCTCATGTTGGCAGTTTGCACTTGGATAATATTCTTTAGCTGTGGCTCAGTTTAACTATTTTAAATGCGACAAAATAACTCTGGGGCTTCAAAACATCAGCATGCATTGATTAAACCCCAAAATATGTGTAGTAACCTTCATTTGATGCAGGTTTAGTCATTTAGTTGCCACTGTAAAAC
>JAJHUR010130439.1:0-13645 GCA_027495735.1 Lutjanus campechanus | reverse complement strand
TTAAATACAAAAGTTAACAAGAATAGATAAAACAATAAGATAAATAAATGAAATATATTATGTAAACACCAATGTAAATTGCACAAATCCTTCATCACACAAATACAAATGAATAAAATAAAATAAATAAATAAAAAATTACCTATAAATTTAATAATATCTATGTTAATTTTATGAATGAAATACAATTTATTTGGAAGCAGCAGTTTGTGTTGTGTGGCCTGGGATCATAAGAGTCTATCCCTCGCCCCCCTCCTTGCTTTTCCTCTGAGAACCTGCTCACAACCTCTGCAGTTGCGAGTTGATCCCCCTCCCGTCTCTCCCCTGCCTTTTCTTCTGACACACACAACCTGTATGACTCTCAGTAGCAAGTTGACATGATAGTAGGGGCGCCCCAGCACCTACTAGTGATGTGTCGGTCGCGAACGATCCGGCTCATAGAGCCGGCTCTTTGAAGTGAACGACGGGAGCCGGCTCCTGATTGGGAGCCGATTTGTTTTGTTTTTTTCTCCTCTTTTTTCTGTGAAAGCCGCACGTGATTGGTCAAGATGCGTGGTGGCGTCTCTGTGTCCACACTGAACAGAAGGGGGAGGGGTTACAGACATGACTAGGAGGGAGGGAGACGAGAGAGAGAGAGAACATGCGCTACAGACAGAGATAACACGCTGGAAAGGTGAGAAAATGAGTGACAGCAGGAAATGCACTAAAATTTGTTGTGTTATTCTCTAAGCTTGTCTATGTTGTTTCACTGTGAATAGTTAACAGTTTATAAATAATATACATACAATCAGAGATTGGACCTTTTTGTCTAATTGAGATGGGTCTTTGTTTTTGTACTTGATAATTTATTTTTTGCAGCACTCTGAGTAGATAAATAAAGCCATATAAATAATAAACATTTGATATAATGTATGTCTTTACATTAGTAATTGATTTGACAGATAATTTTACATTATTTTCGGTAATAAATGAATTTAAGCAACAAAAAAATCTGAGGAGCCACTTGGGAGCCGAAAGAGCCGGCTCTTTTTAGTGAGCCGAGCCAAAAGAACCGGCTCTCTAAAAAGAGCCGGAATTCCCATCACTAGCACCTACTCCACTAACTTGACGTGTAAATGAGCGGTAGCCTATTAGTGTAGAAAACTGGCGATTTTTTTTTTTGTTGTTGTTTAGGGCGCTCGTGTGCGATTGCGCCTTTTTGGAGTCCTTCATCATTTGCGTTATTTTAGCCCGCCCCTTTCCTTTTTTGATTGACAGGTAAGTGACAGACTCGAGTCCATAGCAGACGTGCTTGATTCCTCCCGGTTCCATAGCAAAGGCGCACCAGAGAAATTTACCGGTATTTTTTTTCAGCGTGAGAAATACAATGTGTGGCGGGAGGGCGTGACAAAAGACCGAAAAGCGTGAGTGTCACGCTCAATGCGTGAGACTTGAGAGCCCTGGAATTGGGAGGTCACAACAGGACGTCCTGTACATCAGGTCAATTCATATAGCACCAAATCATAACAGATGTTATCCCAAGGTACTTTTCATACAGAGCAGGTCTAGTCCATACTCTTAATAATATTATTTACAGAGACCCAACAATTCCTTAACCTTACACGCAAGATGGTTTATTACACAGAACCATCTGGGAGCCGTCCATAGAAACTGTTTAGAAAAGGGCTGGCATGTTCCAGAAAACCTCTAGCACGTGATTGGCTAAACCATCTGTCATGTCTAATACATGATAACTTCAACCAATCATCTCACTTGACAAAAACTGAAGTCAGCCAGAAGCAGAGCAAAAACTTTTCCATTGACTAAAGCCTTCAGTGCTGTTCTTTGCTCTTCTTTCAATGAAGAAATGTAAGTGATATATGATGATATATGATACAACTGATGCTATCACAGTATTTATGTTAAAGCGATATTCCACCGCAGAATAATAGTCCACTCAATATGTACTCACCCCTATGCTGATGTGAGGATGGGTGAAGATCTTCAGTTCACAAAACAATCCTGGAGTTTCAGCAGAAAACAGGGTTGCAGCTAATGGCAGTGAATGGCGACCACGGAAAAAATGTAAAAAAAAAAATAAAAAAAAAAGAACACAAAACAAACACAAAATGTCTCCATCCTGCTCATGTGGTGTAATCCAAGTGTCAGTGAGCTGCGACATTAAAATTGAATCACAAAAGACGCCATTTACACCATGTTTTTAGCCAAAATGTCAACTGTAGCATGTAGCAGGTAGCATGTAAACATGGCGTCGATGTATCGCGAGACTTTGTATATCTCACGATATTTTCACACGTGCATCCATTAAGAGATATATGAAGTCTCGCGATACATCTCACAAGATATACAAAGTGTTGCGATACATCGACGCCATGTTTACATCCTACCTGGGAGGCTACAGTTGATATAAATAAATTCCTCAGTGCCGCAATATTGACAGCGAAAGCTGAGTTCTCCTGTTATTCTTCTTACATCTAGTGATGTCACATTGATGTCACTGGTGCCTATGGAGAACTACAGGCTATATCAGGTTGGATTTATAGTCTTTGCCTCTGTCTAGCCAGTAGACATGCTAGATGAGTATTTTTGTCACCTAACAATGTGTTTTGGCTAGCAAAATAATAGTTATAGGCTAGTGTGTTCATACACAGCAACATGGTGTTAGAAGCTAGCATGCGAGGCATCCTGTTATATGTCAACACTGCTTGCACAGCTCAGTGAGCAGGAGAACTCTGCTTACTCGACCAAAATAGCAGCACTGAGGAATTTATTGCGTCAATTGACTACATTTACCATCAACATTGACAGGACATGCTGACTGAAAGTCCTCAGCTCTGCATGTTATAGTATCACTCTAGTCAAGTCATTTCTTTTGTAGTCATTCTTCATAGGGTTTACTTGTTATATGATAATGATGATTTATTACAACTTAGGCATTTTTGTAGTTTTGACCACCATATCTTTCAGTAACAACATTGTTCTGCTTACCAAATCACTGAGATCTGGGTCTGAACTGCAAGAAAGATGAGCAGATCTTAGAAATGAAAACCTTGTTTAGTGGGATTATTATCAAAACTGTCACATTGCAAGAATGCTCACTTTCAGTTTTACCTCCAAGATAATCTGGATAAATTATTGGTTTGTTTCCAACTTGTCTGATCAATGGACTGCTCGACTGCTGACTTTGTTGCCTCATCGGTATCCCTAGATCTCAGCAGTTTCTTTTGTGAGTACAGTGTTGTCATAACTAATAGAAATTATGGCCAAAACTACAAAAATAATACCCAAGGGTTAGAGTTAGGGTTGTAATGAACTAGAATTGTCTATTAAGTTCACTTCTTATAGGTATTGAAGCTCAGATGGAGGTAAATACCCACACCAAGACACCTAAACAAGGTTTTTGTCAGCTTTTAAGACAACTTCAGAGCATCTAGCTAGAAACAGCATCATCTAAATCACCCTAAGGATGTCAAGGGGAGTCTTAACTGCTGGCTTTGAAGGAGCCAGGCTTTGAAAGCTTTGTGAAGTCTGAGACAATAACTCTGCAGTGAGTTGCATTATGGGCAATACAGGATAGGGACTCCTCTGGTGCTTTGATTTTTTTTTGTCTCCCAAATTTATGGAAATGACATACTAAACTACTGAAATACCTCCACTCCTGTCTTGAATCTTGTCTTTGCATGTTGCTTATCCAGAAAACAATTTTGATTCCACCAGGACACCAAGTGGCACTTTACCAAAACTATCCATCAAAAAAGCTGGCCTGGATTGACTCAGTTTGACTCAGCACATCAGCTCAGCACAGCAGGGATTTGTGTCTCTATTACAACAGGGCTTCCTGCTTAAAGGTGTGTCTTTTAACTGATACACATTGAGCTTCCCTGTTAAGTCAGTCCCTGTTATTTTGTTGCTTTTATTATGAAGCATCAAAATCAGGAAATGTTGTGTTTTCATCAGCAGTAACTTAACAAAACCTCAAACCACAGAGATTCATTTAGAAGCTACAAAAGTGCTGAGAGCTGAACACAGAGACTTTTAAAAAACATCTTTCTCTCTGTTCTCCTGCACAGTCAAGTCTCACAACACACGCTTGTTTGAAGGCAAGAAGGGAGGAATCATAACAGGTTTGCCACAGCCGGCAACACATCACTGCAGCCTGCTTGAAGCCCTACTCTGCAAATGTTCTGGAGGACATATGTCCCCTTACCGTACATTTTAGACCTTTCTTCTAACCATTAGAATCATAACTTGCAAATGGATTCACAGATTCGCACAAGATTTAGTGGAAAGGTTGGTCATAAGCCAGAGGACAGCAGATTAACTGTTCATGACAACTGGCTAAAAGAGGACCTGGCAGTTACAAAAAACTTTGAACAGATTCACTTACCATGGGCAGACTCATGAACTGTTATTCGTAGACTCTTGTGGGAGGCATCATTGCACCGAGCCGAGAGTTCCTTTTTCGATAGTGCGAGTTATCCCCACCTCCTACTACTTGGCCACACTTTGGTTTAGGCACCAGTTGTAGGCATCAGAGGACCAGTGGTTCCCAAACTAACCCTAACCCCAAGGGGCAAGGGGGTCATAATTGTGTTGCAAGGGGGGGTGTGGATTAAGGTTGTACCAATGGACAATAACATTGTCCATCACAATGGCTGACAGTCATGCACCAGTGAGCCCTCTACCATCTTAACATTGTGATTGACAAGCCTTTATTAGAGGTAATTTGTCCTCTCAGAGTTGCCATAGAGCTGCTGCCTAAGTTCTGTTTTTGACATGTTGGACAGAAAATAAAAAGAAGCCGTGTCGTACTTATATTTTTTTAAACACAGTTGAATTACTGTATGTACATGTGGTGACAGTCTAAACTGTCATACCCCTTTCATATCTTATGGCAGGCGTCATTGGCATTCATGATTTTCCCATGACACTTCCAATCCCGGAATCACAATTGTCCTGAATTTCTCCCGATTTCTCACAAATTTTCACAGCTTTTCTCCCCCGGTTCATTATCACATCCTGTTTCTGGCACTGCACAGGTTACAGAAGCTCTACAACTCCAAAGGTCTACTCTTTCCACACGGATAACAATACTGCTGCACCGAACTAGACTCCTTGGAAAAAAGAATTCCTGTTTCTTAAGGAAAGCTTTTAAAGAAAAAGGGCATGCATTTGTAAAATCCTGTCTTAATTTTCTTTTAGGAGCAGGGCAAAAAATAAATGAATGACAGAAAAGTGATATACATTAGTTTATGCCAGAGATTTACTCAACAGAGGGGCAACTTATTCTGGATTCTTGCAAATCCTCCCTATTTTTGATGTCTCAAGGTTGGCAAGTATGGTCATTGGACTTATTTCCATCAGTGTGACTCAGTCCCACTCCTTATACTACCTACCATGGAGGTCAAGTGGTTGTGTGTCTGTGTGAATGCATGCTCACGTGGATGCATGCAGTATGTACGTTGCAGTAGCTCGTCACAGCTATTAAAAATTCATGCTTGTTGTGTTCCAACTCACGTCCCTGTGCCTGATACCTGACCAGTGAAGGTAGAATGATTCATCTCTAAGCTGCCAGTATCATAGTTTCATTTCTTTCTAAAGAGGCCTGTAAACCCAGACAGTGTGAAACTGAAGAATGTGACGTAGACACACTTCTAGAAACACATTAGGGTGACTGAGTGGACAGAATGAGGGGGAGTGGAAGTGAGACAGTGGGAGAAAGGAAGGGAGGGATGGATGGAGGGGATTCCCACAGCCCCGGCAGTGTGGGGGCAGCTTGGGGAGGAACAGAGATCCATGCAGTGCTGAGCAGAAACTCCCCCACTGTCTGAGCCTCTTTTCTTCTTACAAGATTCATGCTGTCAGGTTACAATAACAAGTTACATTTTAAGTTGTTGTTGTTTTTTTTAATATTTAGCATTATATATTTGTATTTATAATAAATTCACCACTTGTTAATTTCTGTCAACCCTCAATGAGCCCTTGATGCCCATGAATGCCATCGTTCTTTTGAATCCCATTTTATTTAATTTATCTCATCCAGTGTTTTTTCAGCAGTGAAGACATTTGGACATACTCAGCTGACTCTTGTCTTGTTGTGTGTCTCTGTGTGTTTGAATGTGTTTTGAATCATATGACTGTGTGAGCAGCAGTGCACCAGCAGATGGAGCTGCAGGGCTGCAGGACGCTGCAGGGCTGGTCTGATCAGCTGCCTCTGTTCGGCCTGATGGACTGTTCTGATCCACTGCCGTTCATCTGCAGGAGCAGCAGAGGTGAGTCCCACATTCTGAACAAGGCTCGACATGTTTTGTCAGGGTCTGCGATGTTAATGAGTGATGACTGCACATGGTGTAGCATAAATTTTTAAAAAAGAATGTATTGTATATATGTAAGATCTCAAATATTCACTTCACAATGTAAATCTACAGAACATGAAATGGGATCAGAAACAAGCTGATTTCATGATTTTTTTCACAGGGCTGTGGCCAGGATTTTGGAAATCCTGAGGTCATGAGACCAAAAACCTAAAATGCAACCTCAACTCCCACAGAAATAGTTGACTCAAAAAGTCAAAAGTGCAAAATCTATGTGTGCTCTAGATCAGTGTTTCCCAAACTTTTTCTGGGGACCCACTTTTTAAAAATGACAAACCGGTTCCTTATTAATAAATCTTGAGAGAGTTCATTTGGGCATAAATGGACATTCCTGATCATTATTACTACCATTTCTACATCACCATATATTATCTTGACACATGCATATACACTTTATGAATGAAAAATAAGTGCATTTAGGCTGAGTTAACAGCCGTCTCAATCTTTTTATTTCCTCTAAGAAACAAACCTAACAAAAAGTTGAGATAACTCAAAATTTTCTCAGTTTATGAAATACAATTTTGGGGGGTTTCTAAAACTCAAATATTCAAGTTTTGTCTAAAGAGGAAGTAAATGATATCAACAGAACATTATTAGCTGATGAAACCGTTTAAGAGTTTGAGTTGGGCTCAAAACTCAAAAATCTATTGAAGTAAGTTGCCTTGAAATTTTTCTGTTTTTACAAGTGTAGGACATTTTAGCCTACTTCATAAATGATACAAAATAAGTACATTTAGGCAGAATAAACAGGCTGTTGTTTTTCCCCACTCCTCAATAAAACAATCTACACATTTTAAAAGCTTTACAAAAGATGTACTGTAGATATAAATCTTAAATTTTGCAGAATTTCTTCCTTATATTTTTTAGGGGACCCAAATAAAAATCTCCTGTGACCCACCTACGGGTCACGACCCAGTCAGAATGACTGCTCTAGATGTTTCATATTTTATTTACAGTATTCAGTTAGCTGTTCACTATTTTCTGTATTTCTGTTTCCGCCCTGCATGGAGGTATGAACACTGTTTTAAAGCCTTCGCCACACTGCGAAATCATTCTTTCTTTATTCATGTTTTTGTTGGCCTAAAGGTATTCAAATAAAATACCCACAAATTTGAAATTTCAGTTGTAGGATGTATAGTCCTCCAAGGTCTACAAAACATCCACATTTCCAGGAAAAAAAACAACAAAACAAAACAAACAAACAAACAACTGATGACATGACCTCTGTGTTTTCAACAAAGACATTGTTTCCATGTGGGACTTGGGGGCATTACATTTTCCTTTCCTGTTTCAGATTCTTTTTTCCACCGAAGTCCTTTTAAACACTGTCCTCTTACCTCCGTTAGCAGGACTCAAAACAGCTTGCAGCACTAGTACATCGCTGACTTTTTTTGTCCTGGGTTTAGTCTCTACTACCTTTTTGGTGAAGGTTGTTGAGGTTGTACAGTTTTTGTCATATGAAAGGACTGAATGCAGAGAAGTGTACTGCAAACTTTGCTTTCTATGCAAAAAGAAAAACCTTTAATCTGCATTTATACATAAAGAACACAGCATTAGTCATCATTTCACTTAAAAAATAATTTGAATAAACTTATTTAAATAATAAGTGTTTCCACATGATTAAATGGCTTTGTTTCAGCATTAAGCAATTCTGTTGGTCCAACTTAATTTCCTTGAGTTGGGTCAGTGGTTTATTGAGTTAATTTATTTGGGTTAATTCAACTTACTTCCTAGAGTCGTGTGTGACTTAATTTAACAGGGTTAATCCATTTAATTTTGCAGTAGTAAAATTACACCAGTAAATGATGTGATCCAACCCAAGTAAACTGCATAATGCTGAAAGGAAGCCATGTAATCACAATTAAATAGTAACTAATAACTAATAACTAATAATTGGGTGTAACTTATCCCTGCATAAAAAGTACAAAAACATGACTGGTATAATGTTGACCTCTGACCTCTCACTGTCAGTAATTACTAGAGTGCCAAAAGTATAAAATATTTGCTGTGGCTACTTTATAATATCTGAGCTTTAAATCTTCCTGTTGACAGGCAGGTCAGAGGTCAGTTTCTGCAGGGAGTCAGTGCCTTTATTAGCCTCAGTGCTCGCCAGCTAAAGAATGAGTTGTTTGACCAGCGGAGCGTCCGTCCTGCCACTCCATCACCCACACTGATGTTGTGTTGTTTTTGGCACAGAGCGATACCTGAAGATGAAGCAGATAAGTGATTCTCAGAGCTCTCAGCCCAGTGCCTTCATGAGCCATCTGATGAAGCTCTCCAACACAACGCAGGTAGACAAATCACACATCTTCACATAGATCACTTTCCCTTCTTTCCCAGCTTTTTTAAAGGGATAGTCCAGCCCCAAAAATGATAATTCAGTCATTATCTACTCGTCTTCACGTCAATTGAAGGTCATGTTTAGTTTTTTTGTCCACAAAACACTGCTGGAGTTTCACAGGAAAATAGTGTTGCAGAATCTCCCAAACAATGGAAGTGAATGGTGAAAAACAACAGAATAAAAACATAAAATGCCTCCGTACTGAATTGTCTGTGTGTGTAATCCAAGTCTCCTAAAGACCCAACAAGCCAAGTTGACTAAAAAATGTTATTTCCACCATGTTTTTAGCCTGAATCTTCACTGTAGATTCTTAACTTGGAGCCACGTTCATGTGCACATGCACACTGTCTGAACTGGGTGTGTGTGCTGTGATGGTGTGCAAACGGCATGTCAGGACTTTAGGAGACTTGCATTTCACCAGACGAACAATATGGAGGCATTTCATGTTTTTTTCCCCTTTTTTTTTTCACATTTGAAAACTGGTCACCATTCACTTCCATTGTTTGGGAGATTCTGCAACAGTTTTCCTGTGAAACTCCAGCAGTTTTGTGAACTAACAAAATAAATCCGACCTTCAGTCAGGATGAGGGTGAGTAGATAATGACTGAATTTTCATTTCTGGGTGACCTCTTCCTGTAATGATCTCATACTACACACACTGAGGTATTTTTATGATGGAATATTCTTTTTTTCCCCCATTTTTGCTCACACCATTGCAGCTCTTACTTTATTTTAGTACACTAATATGACGTAACTTTGTACTTCGTGTCAAATTAGACTGAAATTAGAAATAATGTGTTCTTTATTAGACAGTATTCGACCCTTTATTAGATCCTCATTATTCCAGTGTCTGTAATTTTGGTCTTTACTTGGTTAATCTGGTTCACTCATTTTCACACTTTAATGAAGTCTAATAAGACACTATTAGAGCATATTATTTCTAGTATCTGTCTAATTTGATGCAAAGTAGAGTTTGTTACGTCTTATTAGAAGTGGTGGAGGTTATGGTAAAATATGTTTGACCCCATTTTTCATTGATAGAGTTTAATTATGTATGTATTTTCATGGTGGCTTGATGGAGGCTGATGCTGATACCAGTATTTTACATAGAAGCTTAATGTTTTATGTTGAAGAGCTGCCAACTGATTCAAAATTAATAATATTAATTAACAGAGGCATTACTTTAATTTATGATCACACATAAACTTTGTAAATTACATCATAACATTTTAGAATAACTGTCACTTTATACAATAAATAGCTGTATGTGCAGGAGTTCATAGGAAAATAAAAGCACAGGTTTTTGGAGTTTATATGATAACAGAATGAAAGAGGTGCTGTAGCTCTGTTGTACTCAGTTGAACTCAGTGTCTGTGTTTCTGTCTCCACTTCCAGGCAGTGCTGGGCCAGCAGCCGTCAGGGCTGAGCAGCCTGGCCCAGGCGTCTGCCCTGCTGGACGTCTCTGTCCAGGCCCTGGAGGACACCCAGCAGGAGGGACTGCAGCCAACAGACATGGTGTCCCTCATCCAGCTGCTGTCCCTGGCCGCTGACGTCTCTGTGCAGCCACCCGCCGATGCCACCAACCAGAGCCAGGACGACGTCCAGGAGCTGAGCCAGCACTTCATCAATGTGGCCGACAGCATCATCAGCGAAGACAACGCCCTCAAGTGGCAGGCCATCAAAGAGGTAGCGCGCATACAGCAGCACTGCATGTTCTCCCAGATGCATGAGTGGCTCCTCGCTGCAGACACATGTAGTGTGTAGTTTGTGTATTACATTTACATCTAACATGAAATATCAGACCAGTGAAGATCAATGAAGAATATTTCTTCTGGAGAATAAAGGAATAAATGTTTAGCAGAATGTGTTTTTCCAGCCTTGACCCAGCTCAAGTTTACTTTAGACTGTTTAAAATGGCATTAGAAAAAATCATTATATTTTGAAATACTTTAAGTTATCATGGCAGCTGCTGACTGAGACAAAACATACTTTGAATCCCATCACAACTCTTTGGATACAAGGCAATGCAAGTTCATTTAGTTTATATTTCAAGTTCGTATTTTGGAGATTTTTTTTTTTCTGGGACTCACTGGCACTTTTTGACAGCTTTGTGATGTTTATTTGGCACTGGCGGAATATAACTAAGTATATTTACTCAAGTACTGTACTTAAAGATCAAGCAACAATAAATGTGTGTTCTGAGTTTGTCACACAACAGAAAGTAGTTAAGTATATGTATGAGTATGAGCAGTTTTCTCTGCTCTGAAATATTGGGGACGTGTCTTCTCCGCTGTCTCAGTGTCAAACACCACTGTCACATAAAATCACCTGAAACATGGACACTCCATCTAGCAGATTTATTGGACACGTCCAGACGTATTTGAGCCACCAGAGCCAGTGGACGGTGACAAGATGTTTTTTTTTTTTTCTTCTGTGTTGGGTTGTTTCAGTGAGCTGAAATGAGAGTGGCATCCTTCCATCACATCACTGAGCCATGGTTCACCCAAAAAATCCTGAACACAGAAACTGTGAATGACAGTCTAACTCCACAATTCAGTACTACAAAGTTCTCAGTCTTTTCTAACATGTATAATATGTTTAGAAGAAAATTTTCAATTTCAATGCATGACATATTTCTTGTGACAAAATAATTTTACAGTGTAGTATTAGTATGTTAATATATATGTTAAAGGTGAAGGATCTGAGTGCTTCTTCTACCACCAATACTGGGAGATTAAACACTTGACAAGAGGGTTTTGTTTTTCATTTTAATGTTGCACTTTCATGTTCACTGCCTGGCCAAAAAAATGTCACCACCTGGATTTAACTAAGCCAGGGGTGTCAAACCCATTTTGGTTCAGGGGCCACATACAGCCCAATTTGATCTCAAGTGAGCCGGACCAGTAAAATTAAAGCATAATCTATCGATTGTTCTGGCGATTAATCAAGTAATCGGATAAGAAATATTGCGTGCAATTTTTTCTATTATATTACTTTTGCTTTCTTTAAGAACAATGATAATATACAAAAGAGAAAATAGGTCTCTTAAATGAACAACTATAAATTGCTAAAGTAAAAATACTCAGTAAAGTAACTTTACTTTTACTGTACATTTACTTTTACTGTTTTTACTTAACTTTTTACTGAAGTACAAAGGTAAAAGTAAAGGTAGGAATGTCTGAAGAAACCACAAACAGGAACAAACTCTTTTAACTGAAACAGTCACCAGAATGTTTTGTTAACATATTAAAATCACAACATGTTTCTTCTGGAGCAGGATGCTCCCAGACCCCCTACAGGGGACTGGTTTACCAACATGTTACCTTTTTCTCCTCTTATGAGTTTGCAGGTCTGCATTTAGTAATCAAAAAATACAAAAAAAGCAATAAAAATGTTGATTTTTCAAAAAAGGAAACAATCACATGCAAGATTTTTACTTGTAATTAGGTATTTTCACACTGTGGTATTAATGCTTTTACTGAAGTAAAGGATCTGAGTATTTTTTTCCATCACAGCAGTGATCAGTGTTTCAGTGACTCTCTGTGGTTCAGTAAATAGTTTTATTTATGGCGGCCCGCCACATTAAAAACATCAGCACCACAACATGATTTTCTATGTTTGGAGCTACGCAACTTTCTCGTCTGTCTAGAAAGGAACCCTTGATTTGCACAAAGATTTGTGTCCGTTGTTTCTACTAAAATAATCAAACTCGCGCGATCTTTCGCGGATGTAGGGTTCCCTTCTAGAAACGACCCTTTCTCTGTCTCTCTGTCAAACTAATGACAGCAGACTGTCTGTGAACATCATGATGTTACACTCTGCAGTGTTTCACACACACAGAGAGACTTTATTTGTGCGGACACTCAGGTATGTTTGGCATTTTTATTTTTTTAATCAGTCCGAGAGGACGACAACATCCGCGATTGATTAATGATCAATCTGCCCTCCTCCTCCTCCCTCACCTGTTCGCTCTGTTCTGTGAAGGTCTGACAGTTTCTGACAGAGAAACACAGACTCTCCTGTTTAATACAGTTGTTCAATCTTATAAGTGCACCTGGTTGGTGTCGGTGTCATTCACCATCAGGTTAGTTTCGATTGTTTTAATAAACTCCGTCATTAACTTAAGTCTCCTCCGCATGCAGCTTCTCTGCTGCTGTGAAAACTGAATCGCGGGTGAATTTATGTAGGGAAAAACCCAAAGTGCGAGTTAGGTTTTGGCTTTTTGGCTTTATAAAACATCCTGCTGATGAAGTAAGTCAACAGATCAGACACAGAGGGTAAGAGAAATGCTCTGACCTCCTCTCTCTGTGTGTGTGTGTGTGTGTGTGTGTGTGTACTGTATGTGTGTGTTTGGAGGAGCTGCATTAACGCAGAGAGGAGAGACGCTGCAGCCCTGTGAGAATAAATTACATAAAAATTTAGATGTCGGCGCTCATCAATACTCTGGTCTTTAATAACCCCTATGCGAAACACAGTGTGATTTAAACGGATTTTAGTGATCGAATTACTCAAGGAATCGTTTCAACCCTAAAATTAATGTCTTCTCTGTAATTTTCACACTTTTCAAAGTCATTCTGTGGGCTGAATTGGACCCTCTGTACGTACGTTTGACACCCCTGAACTAAGCAAATAGTTAAGATCCTTCCATTGGATAATTACTGCAGTGATTAATATGTTTCAGCTGGTAACAAGTCATTGAACCCGAACTGATGCAGTGAGCAGCTTCTCATTTCTTAAACAACCATGTCAGAAGACATATCCTGTGATTGTGGAAAAGATGTTCAGTTTCCTAGGGAGCATAAAGATTGGACTCTGGAGCAATGGAAACAGGTCATGTGGTCTGATGAGTCCAGATTTACCCTGTTCCCGAGTGATGGGGGCATCAGGGTAAGAAGAGAGGAGGTAGAAGTGATGCCCCCATCATGCCTAG